>LPNX010385320.1:75673-96403 GCA_001517045.1 Pseudotsuga menziesii | reverse complement strand
GATGAAATACATTACCTATATGCCCAGCTGGTTACTTTTCTATTTTGAGATTTTGAGTGCATGCGCGACTATCTCTATTGGCATATCGCGCATATGCGCGATTGTTATGTTCAGCAGGTCGCGCATACATCTATGCGCGGGTTGCTCATGTACAGAGTCGCGAATGATGCGCGGGTTGCTTTACTACATACCCGCGCATATCTTCCTCAAAATTAGTTTTTAAAAACACGAGTTAATGGGAGATTAGTTGTTCATTTACCTTAATCCCATTAACTACTATAACCTCCCTAACCTTTGAGAACTGCCTCATTTCATCCATATAAATAGAGGCCTTGGGGAGGGTTTTGGATATTCATACTTGGAGAGCAAAGTTATGCTGGTGGATTTTCTACAGAACCTTTGGAGCAGAGAAACTTAGAGTCCTTTGGTGACAGAGGAGTCCCTTGTTCAGACATTGGGTTGTAACCTAAACTCCCTCTATTATTGTTAATAAAGCAGATTACTTCTTCCATATTGTGTTTCATGTGTTGTGGCTTGGTAAATGTTTATATTTCATTATAATATGTGATTTGCCTAACCTGCATCTTTATATATGAATCATACTGTATATTGGAAGAACCTTTGTTAACAGGTTGAAGGAGGAATTATCCTGGAGATTGTAGGAGTGAAGCAAAGAGGAAGGAGTTAGCTTGGATCAACCTTCGTTTATTACAAGTAAGTTCCTGCTACTTCCCTATTTCCTATTTGTGCTTTTATAATCAAATTGTCTGCAAGGTCATAGTATGTTGGTAACCCCCAGACCTAGGTTATTAGGTGAATTATCCATTACAACATACTCGAATTAGAAGGAGATGGACCTAATGGAGGATGAGCATAATGAGGAAAATGAAGAGGAAGAATAAAGACCGAATGACTACAGGAACTAGATTCTTCTTGCTTAGGAATATGAATCATTTGCAGATATTTTTTAGGCAAATCTTTTCACATCTTTTTAAATTCAAAAACCAGATACTTGATTTCTTGAATATCTTCATTAGTAGTTCCAAAATCAAAATTTGGATGTTTGTCTTCTTCTATGCTCATATGCCTAAAGGAGTATCGTTTTGAGTGTGTGAGTGTATGGCCTCTAGAATCTACGGGAATAGTAGACAGGATAACTGGTTTTATATGTTGGGTTGAGCTTTGTGTGTTTGACTAACATTCTTCCTAAGGAATCTAGTCTTCTTTCTAGATTTGTGGGTGCAATTTCTATATCTTTCATTATTTCTTTAGTATCCTTGTTCACATGCTAAAGAAACTCCCTTTTAGTATTCAATAATGAGATATGCTCTTTCTCTTCTTTTACAGATTTATTGAACTAAAGAATATCTAAATTAAAGTGATATCATCTAGATTAGTTGTTGTGAGTTAATGCTGCAAGATCCCATAATTAGCTAGTTTTATATCATTGGAAACTGTCTTGAAGATTGCAAAAGATATATGACTCAAATATTCTCTCTTTATAGTTCCATCTGAACTATATTGATTGAATGTGGAGTTAGGAAATTTTCTTCCTGGGAAAAATTATATTGTCCTAGCAACTGTAACAACTTCTACACTAGACTGAATCCTTGGTATATAGAACATGAATAAGCTAGGAGAAAATTTATTCTTTTGTTTCAGTTTATGTAGGGTTTCATTGCAGGTTGGAAAATTTATGCGTTTCATTTTTTCTATGCATCATAAAATCTAGAAAGGAAGATTATGTAAAGCTTCTGAGAAGGGTTCTGTTATCACTCGGTAATTTCCTTGTGTTGTATCAAAGACACCCCAAGGTAACCTCAAACAAAACTTTAAGTCGATATTTGGCCTATCAACCAGATAGGGCTCTCTCAATTCCATGTTGTCTAAAGTTTCTCATAATGAGGTGGCTTACAACGTGTCTACCCATCATGAAAGTCACGTAGTATTTGTTCAAATAGGATGAATGGGATGCATGGAAAGGATGCCTAATGCAAGAATGAATATTTCTATTACAATATCAGCAACCTCTCTACCCCTTCACATCAAACACATAAAAATACCATCAGTCTAACCTCTCTTATGTGATGATCTTGGAAGACTTTTGGAAGACTTTGAATGCACATGTTCATCACCAAAATCTTTAGCATCAATGGCATTGGTTCACCTTTGGAATTATCTTTAGACACTCCAAGTTTTCTTCTTTGGATCTAAACCTTCAATCCTTTCTTGTTCCCTTTGTGCTTAACTATTTATCGGTTGGCCCAATACAAAATTCAACTCCCTTTTTTGGAATTTTCATAAAATGGGCTCTAATCTTTGCATAGTTGTCTTTCCAATGTGCATGACAAAGCATGCACATTTGATTTCTGTTGGCCTCTTTTGTCATCCCAAGTTAGGAAAGTAATTTTAGGCAATGTGACCCAAAAAATGTTTTGGGGTCAAGAGTTGTGTTTGATGAAGACCACTTCCATGATTCCCACTTGTCATTAACAACTGTGGAAGCTAATGTTAGTTTTAGGCAATTTGATCCAAAAACTATTTTGGGGTCAAGAGTTTTTTTTATGAAGTTTGCTTCCCTAATTCTCCCATGTCACTGACATGAAGATAAATTCTCCTTCACCTCCAATAGCCCATTGAGAAGAATGTGGCATGTCATGAATCTAGTATCAACTAATTCAAGTGATCCCACTTTGGAAAACTTGGGGTAGATGGCTTTTGACTAGTGTTAGTTACATATGAAAGTTTGAATTTCGCATCCATTTTCAAATATTTTGGTCATCCAATCAAGTTCACTATTTTATTTTAGTCCATCATTGATTCAATGAATTCACAACACATGGTGTCCAACTCCAACACAAGTCAATGCAATTACAATGTAATATTGAGATGGCAAACTATCCATCTTACTTTGTGAATTTTGTGGACTACAATGGTCTTGACCTTTGCTCAAGGAGAGTGGTAGTAGATACTTTCCATCCATAATCAAAGAGCAATCTGAAAAATAAAATGTTAGAATGCAACAACCACACACCAAGACCAACCACATCAAACTCTTGCACAAGATAAACAAAAGGAGAATCCACTTTTTCTAGAGAGGCTTGGACAAACCAAGACACCTACCCAGGTTGACTTTGATTTGTTGGTGGACCTACAAAATTTGTATTAAAATTCCACTTATCCAAGCTATCAAGGATGTTCCTATCTACAAAAGGGTTAGAGGATACATTCTCAAGAGATTTATGGGAATACCTCAAAGACTTCATGGTGCTACAATGAAAGTCTTTACTCAATGGGTATCCCTTGATTCTAGGTAGACCTTGGTTAACAACAATTGTTGCTTACATTACTTGCAGTTCTAGAGGCATGACTATTTCCCATGGACAATCCCTTCAAGGTTGACTATGTACCTAAATTTCCAGTAAACTTGGGTACGGGAGACCTTAGACGTAATGTTCTGGTTCCTGTGAATATCATGTTCCTCACCTAGTTGTAACCTCACTAAACACTTAGAGACCTTAGCAGATTCTGACTTGCTCACCCTTGTAGATAAGGTATCCTTTGCTCCTTGGAATTTTGTTCCCACTTTAATTTCTTGTCCATGTAGTGCACCAAAATCCATGGTTATGTTAGAATCTGAACCGCTTTCAGGGAGTAATGTAAAACAAATATGCTGCACCCAGAATTGATAATCAAGGTTATTTGCAGCTAGTTCCAACCCAGAATCACCTTAAAACTGTACAGAACTGTCTAGACAGTATCCTAACTTATAATTTAAGCCTTTCTTGCTGTTGCAAATATCTTAGAATGCCTTTATTTCTAAGCATGTTCATATCCATCCATGTTGACCCTCTGCTACTGCACAAACTTGCTCAGTTTTGCTCAGATTAGTTGCTACAGGGATGGAATGACTTCAACAAGAGCTAGGGCATCGTCAAACTCAGCCAAATGAAAAAATTGGCACCCACCTTCATCATGTTGGATGCAACCCAATCAAAGAATCCAATTTTTTCCTTTGGACTTTTGCATTCCACCAAGTGAGCAAGATTTTTCATCATGTTCTTGAAGTTGCAACTCAAGTTGTATAAAATCAAGTATGTCTTTTGAATATTGCACACAATATCAAATGTGAGTTATTGTTTTCTTGTCGGTCATGATAGTGGTGTCAATAATAGAAAATAGTAGTGTTTAGTGACTCTCCAAGGTCATTTAATTTTGCTATTGAAAAACTGAACTCACTCAAAAGAAGCGTTGTTTGAAACTCCACCCTTTTACAAACAAGACTCGACAAATGGAATTTTGACTCAGAAAGTAGAAGGTGTTGGGTTCAACCGAAAATGCACATAATTACAATGACTTATAGGAAATAAGTGCAAATGAACGTATAGTTTGCAAGTTACAAAATGATCTTTACAAAATAGATGCCCTACCTATGTAATCTTGAGTGATGACTTTTCAATTGTGGTCTGGGTGATAGTGTAGCACAACTGATATGAAAATGTAGTTCTAAATGGAGTGCTTCTTTCCTTCAAAAATAATATGAAATACTGCCTATAGAGAAGAAAGCATTATTGAGTTTACTGACTGGTCATGAATATTTATCTTGAGGAGAATTATATTCTGAATGGTGAGGAATGCACTTCTCTCAAGAATCAAGGTGCTCTTTGAAATTAGAAAAATGTATACTGGTAATTTAAATGACCTTACGAGGTATGCATTAGGGACTGCAATTTTCTTCAATTAATATAGTCAAGCCTCAATTTGTCAATCAACAAATTTAAGGCTTGATATCAAAATTTCTGATATCGTCATATTCTACTCCTCATATGACCTTCACACAATCTTTACTATCAAAACCCTTTCTTTTTTTTCGTTTTTCTTTTTTAATGAAATCCTTATAATCTAGTGTTATATACCATTTCTAGGAGAGGTTAATACAACTCTTGAAGATAACAAAGAGAGATTTTAAAAGGTCATCATAGAGTGAAAGCAATATTCACAATAATGGAAACAATATTTTGAATTTTTCTTCTTATCTTGCAGAAATTAGGATACAATCACTAGATTCAGGCATTATTTTAGAGCAGGCCATGAGTGAAAAGCAGTTTGGACAGAAAATGCAAAGCATGGAAAAATAAATTAGAGGTTCTCGATTAGTGCCTGAAAGTGAGTTCCTAGATCGTAGAAAAACAGTGACAGATAACATTGTCAGCAATTTTGAATCTTTTAAAAATAGAAGCACTAAAGAGAGCATTCAGGTTTCAAACTGTAAAGAAAATTTGAAGGGTGAAAAAAAATTTGAAAATATTCATGAAAATTATGTTCCTAATGTCAAATATCATGTGCTTTCTACATTTGTGACTAAAGACAATGAAGTTAGGGTAGTTCCAAACACTTCTTTATATCAGAATTCCATTCTGAAGAATAAAATAAAGCTCTTGAATAAACATAATTCAGGGTTATCAACTCTACCAAAGAGATCAGATAATCAAATAAAGATAACTATTTGCACGAAAGAAGAAAATGTTCTTGAAGTATTATCTAGAGTAGATCATTGAAAGAAAAGGACACAGATCAAGGAAAGGAAACATGAAGTTAACGTTGATGAACATTTGCATTTGGTAAAAAGGGCAAGAACTAAAGCTAAAGATGAAACAAAGAAAATTGTAGAAGGATTGAATAAAGGAGGCATAGCAAGTGCCAATGACAATTACAGAGAAAATAGGGCATTGGATAATGCTTGTGTGTTAAATGAATGCCATTTGAGAACTAATAATATCTTAAATTCTAACAGTCTTGAAACTGAAGGTGATTTGCCACATGGGTAGATGACTTCAATTTTCATGGAAAGGCCTATGTGTTTGCCACCAAAGGCTGATAAATATTGTTTGAGAAGTAGCCTACCGAGTGATGAAGCTTCCCTGCCTCTCTGTAATCTCTTGTAATACTCTACCGACCCCAAGAAATCCTAACATGGAAAAGATCGACTGCAATCAACTGTTGTGTTCACTGTTACCCCTCATATTGCAAATCATCCCTGTTCACAAAGATAGTTCTACTAAAATAAAAGTCAATGTTGTTCATATTTAATTTGTTATTGATTTGGCTTCTTATCCTTGAAACACAATGCTGAAACAAAGCATGCTAAAAGATTATTCCTGTAGTGCACCAACTGGGGCTCTAATGGAAAGGGTTGATCATTCCTCATATTGGGACCTGTGAATGAGATAAACGCCACTTAATTGTAGTAAAATATATGATAAAAGAAAAAAACAAATGGTTCATTGAATAAATGTGTCTATGGACATCTAGACATGCAATCAAATAGAAAGGGCATAAACATGAAAAGATAAAATGATGGACCATTGAATCACAAATTAATTCATACTAGGAATTGGTTAAAGCATACCATAGAAGACTAATTAACAATTAAGAAATTATTGCAGACATGGTTTAAAATAAAGAAACAAATGACATGATGATGGGGACAGCTAAAAATAATAATTATGAAAATTCTTGCTTAAGGAATTCAGATTGACTATTGCCTATAAAGTATTCCAGAATCAAGACACATGTTATCAAGGTAATCTAATAGTCATTATTAAGTTTATTCAAAACTTTAAAACCAATTCTAAAGTCTGAAGACAACACATAATATAAATAACTAATATATATTATGGGTAGTCAGACTATTTTACAAACATGATATACCCAAAATAAAAAAGATCATTTGAGATTCATCATAACTATTCAAAAGATTAAGAATTTACACCTGAAAAGAAACACGCATTTCACAACTCTCACACATGTCGTTCCCATACCTATTCCTGGGTCCAATCCCATTTCACATAGAATTGTCACTCCAGTAGTTTTAGCTCTTTCATTTGCATCTGACATGTTCTTATTGACATAGCTTGCTGTGACAATATGCTTTTTTAACTGCAAAAAATGCAATATATCACTTTACCAATCCATGCTCTTTGTAAAGCACGTGACATAGTAGAATGGTTAATATGAAACAGAAATGGCATAATGCTTTTTCCAAAAGAAAAAAGAACATTTGAGATTCATCATAACTATTCAAAATATTAAGAATTTACACCTGAAAAGAAAAACACATTTCACACCTCTCACACATGTCGTTACAATACCTATTCCTGGGTCCAATCCCATTTCATGAAGAATTGTCACTCCAACAGTTTTAGCTCTTTCATTTGCATCTGACATGCTCTTATCGACATAGCTTGCTATGACAAGATGCTTTTTTAACTACAAAAAATGCAATATATCACTTTACCAATCCATGCACTTTGTAAAGCATGTGACATAGTAGAATGGTTAATATGAAACAGAAATGGCATAATGCTTTTTCCAAATCACTAGACTACTTTACCTTAATTATATATAACTATTCACACCCCCTATACATTAGCATTTATTCCAGTAAAAAAGAAAAAGATAATAAGTCAATATTGGGTTATTTTGCTTCATTGGACTATCAGGTCTATTGAAAATATTTTTCCACATAGGAAGTTCATAGGCTTACTACTAAGGCATATGCAATGAGAACAACACCAAAAGTTTCATTGGAGTTCAACTAATAGAATCATGCAGTATATACAAGAGACTTGATTATGGTTTGAATCTTTGAGTACAGAAGAACAAACACTTTCCTGCATATGGAGGTTCATTATCACTTTATTCAAGAGTTGTTCGAAGGAAATGAGGTGAAGGTGGAGTTGTACAACTCAGGAGCAGACTGCAGATTTCTTCATCAAAGTACTAGGTCCAAATAACTTGTTGAACTTTGGAGATGAGCACTTGTATCAATTATGAACATGAAAGGAGAGTAATAGAAAGTTACTGTCTATAACATACATATTTTATATGTACTTTATCAAGTTAGAATTAGAACTTAGAATAATAACAGTAAAATTGTTACATGTAATCAAGCGCATTAATCAAGTCTTAATTAAACTATGGTAGTTTGGTTATCGGTCTTCATCTTGAGATAACATTATACGCAAGTCTTACTTTGTATAAGGATATATAAATTTTACTCTCGCCTCTGCAACTCTTTGTATCTGTTGCTTACCTAAATTTATTTTATGTAGGGAAAAAGTAATTTCTGCTCTAAAGGAGGAGACAGGCAAAGAGGGTGTAGATTCTGAGAAAGGAGAAACTCTATATAGTAGGAGGAGAACAAGGTTGTGTTTTCATCCTAGAGAGGTAGGGAGGAGGTCAAAGATCAAAGACAAGATGTACATGCAAATGTAGGTGGGAAATTGGAATTGAGGAGAGGAAGCTCGAAGATTCCCCCAAGCAATAAGCAACATGGTATCCATTAAGGAAAAAAAGGGTTTCCTAGTTTTAGAAGTGTTGGAAACATGGAATCTATTATCCATCATAACATCTACGATAGAATCTAGATTTTCCATGGGAAAAATCAGAAGGTTTATCTGGTGAAGGCATTCCTTGTGAAACTTCGAATCATCGCACATGATTATTATAGGGAGTTCCCCACAAATTATTTCTGTAATTCACATATAGGAATGAATTAAAAAAGGAGTTAAGTTATTATGTGATGGCATTGGATTTATAGATGAGTTAGGTTGTCGTGTAGTCATATAGATTTATAGATGAGATATACAACTTGAAGCATGAAAGGAGACAAAGTGTCCACACACGTATCTAAAACTAACGGATCTTTTTTTTTTTTAAATTGGGCAAAACTATAACATTATGTGATTGTAAATAAGGTTCATGGAGGGACTTTCCACAGGAAAAAAGAGAAATATAACATGTCAATATTGGGTGTGTTGATTCATGGAATGATCAGGTATAAAGTCAGATAAAAGATATTTTTCCACATAAAAAAATATATAGTTTTTATGTTAATATAACTTGTATTTTCTAGAAAACGAAATTGTATAACATAAGAAACAACTAGCTCTATCAACTTAGATTTCTTGATATTTTTTGTGAAAAATGCAAATGTGTCTCCATAGTACCCCTAGTGTTTTGGCTACTTGATTTTTCATGGTTTGGGAGAGTGAAAACAACAAATATTCACATGAGAGTTTTATAAATTCTAAAGACTGATATCCAAGTAAAAATATTTCCAATGCAATGTGTGCACTTCTATCCATAGAGATTTAATTAAAACCAAATTAATGGTTAATAAATGAATCCAATGAACATCCTAATTCAAGATGCAATGTTTAATCATTTAGTTAAGAAATATGCTTGGGCACATACATCATCAAATACTTTCCAACTCGGTTTGTCATTTTGCTTCTCTATGGTTGTCTTGCTGAGAACTCATGGAAAAATGCACAAGTTGTGATGCATCCTACTTGTTGATGTTGTTTATATGAATCGATTAGGGATATTAGTAAAAACTAGAAAATTAACCTACTATTGAACATGTCAATTGGCAACAATGTAATCAGGACAAAGTTATGCAGCTAAATATTTGCACATATTTGTGTCAATTGAAGCAGTTTTATTAGAATTCACCTTGGTTTGTTCAGGTTTGGGTTCATAATGGCTATGAGAACATAAATTTATCTCATTTTATCAGAGCCATATGTCCTTTCTCATGTTCCCTAAAGTAGGTGACAGACTATAATGAATTCTTCTTTGGTGTTAACTTCATCAACAACTTGTTACTCTCTCTATTACGTATGAGGACTTTTAGGCAATGGTTGCATTAGTTTCATTAGTCCTTAGTGCTCCTTCCCAGGTCCCTGTTATTATGTGGGTACCTTTAATACCCAAGCAAACAAGAATTTTTGAAAAGGGAGCTATCAATGCTTGGTGCAAGGATTAGAGTAAGGATTGGATGACCTATGGCTGTATGGTTTGATCGTGTTGCTAAAGGGTTTATTCTTAGCCTTTGTTTGCTACTCTCCCTGCAGTTTGATCAGGGAGCTCCAATTGAGTGTTTCGCTTCCACACAGAATTGTTTTGATGTGTACATATTTATCTCACATATGTTGGAAGTGATTTTTATGTTTTTTTGGATTGCTATAGCATTGAGCAAGACAGTTGCAACTCTGTGGATGTCAAAATAATTTATTGTCATTACTATTCATGGGCTGTTTTCTGAGCATTTGTTATCTCTTTGCCTTGCCTATATAAAGCAATTGATAGCTGTGAGTTCTGGAAAGTAGACTCTGTTTCCTTTATTGGATATAAAATCCCAAAGAAAAGGATTCAAGACACAACATGGATTGGGAAGAAAAAGAGGAAATTGGACAGCTCAGTATTATAAAAACATGTGCATTGTGCAAAGGTTTCAATTGCTTTATTCTTATGCCAGGTAATGGATAGAGTTTATCTAAAATATGGATTGAAGTTGCTTGCATTTGTTAAAGGTTTTGAACAGGAGGATTATCTTTTGTAATAGTTCCAAGTTTTATACAGACAGAAGCCTTCTGAAGGTTCTATGACTTCAGGCTTTCAAAGACTTGGAAAAGTTCAGATTCTTAAATAAGAAATCAAGATTTATTCCTAAAGACACATGATCTGGGAACCATGCATCATCAATGACAACAAAGAAACTTTTGTTCAACTATTTGCAAACACAAATAGACAAGTATTAGAAATATTCTAGTTAAAATTTGAAAGACAACTGGAATTCAAGGCAGTGAAATTGTATGAGCAGATTAGTGCTAGGACAATCGTTGTTCTAGCTAATCTAAGGTTATGAACCATTAAATTATTGTTGGTTCAGAGCAGTGAAAACACCAAGTCTACAGTCTAAAACAAATATGAGCAGATTCTCTCAAGCTTGAGACATGTTCACCATTCTTCGCTCCCCTCCCAACAATGAGAAAACATATATTCTCTTCGTTAGCCCACATAACTAGCTTATCTCTTTCTCCTATCATCTAGACATGAGGTGCATAGCTCTCTTATTCAACACCAACGCAAACTTCTAGCATTTGAGGCCCCTCATCTATCCAATCAGGGGATAAACAAATCACTTCACTTTTCCACTGTATCCATGAGACGTTGTGAGCAGGAACTGTCATATAAGAATGGGAAAACTACAACATAGTGGTCAATCAATAAATGCATTATCTGTTAAGTAACCCTTGTTTTAATTGACTTGGCCAAGGAGGGTGATCTTGATAGAAAACATTACCTCATAGACTTGGTTTTCCTTATGTAGATCAGTATATTACCAAAATATTCCTCTCTTCCATGGTCTTGGATGGTAGCATAGACATATTGTAGCCTTGATCTCACCTCTTAGATATTCCATTGTTTGATGGTAAGTCAACAAGGTAACGGCATAAACTTCAAAAGTCACTAAGAATGGCATGTCTTCTTATATTGACAAATGACAGTTTGAAAGCTGGGGATATGTTGATTCAAGTTTCTGTCAGTGCAAATTCCAACATGCTTGTGGCTAATTGCTCGTGGCTCTTCCACTATTGTTTCTAGGTTCCAACCATTTCTGCAAATACCATATTAATAGCTTACCTAATAACTTTAGTCTCTTCAATATCATTTCTCTCAAACTTGACAACACCATCATATACACCTAGACCATCATGCTAGTATTAGCAATATTAGGTGGTTGTGGAAGGCCATAAAATTATCATTACTTATTTGTAAAGATATGACATGTTAATGGATAAAAAATGAAAATACCTCATAATGGCTGACCATAGAAGAAACTTACTATGATCAATTAGCTTCAGACAAGTCTAATCAACAACGTCAACTGCCATCAACCTTAGGTTCCCTTTATAAATAAAACATCAAGCAGGTCTAGTGACAATATAATTGAATAGGTTCTCTCTGGTTTACTGGTATCAATTAAGTACCTATTTGATATTCCCATTCTTGGTGCCAACTAATTAACCTTGCATGACACTGCATAGACAAACCACTTATTGGTGTAGTGATAACCTTTCTCATATTGGCCACATTTATTTTCCAATGATATCTATAGCCTAGGGTGCTTTCTCCAATCTAATGAAAACTATACTCCTAGATTCTTTGCACCCTGGGTCTAAGAAACACCACACCCTAAGCTACTTCACATCTCTTCACCCACTTTTAGGGATATCCTTTGTGATTTTTTACACATACTTCCTTTACATACAGTTGGGTTTTTTACGCATACTTCCTATTCATGGGTTGTTTTCTGAGCATTTGTTATCTCCTTGTGTTTCCTATATAGAGAAAGCGATAGCTGTGAGTTCTGAAAAGCATACTCTATTTCCTTTATTGGATAGAAAAGCCCAGAGAAAAGGATTCAAGACACAACATGGACCAGGAAGAAAAAGATGAAATTAGACAGCTGGTATTATAAAAACATGTCCATTGTGCAAAGGTTTCAATCACTATGCCATTAAATTGACTGTCGTGCCATTAAAATGACCTACAAAGTACAATCCTGAGAACCTTTGGTAGTTTTCCTTAACCCAGATTTTGTAAAAGATAAATATTTCAAGCGCAACAAAATTTTGAACGAAAAAGTTTTCGTCAATTTAGATTAAGTAAATGATAAACATGTTTGGGACAACAAAATATTGAACTGGATTTGAGACAAAGCTAATCTGGTTGCAAATGAATTGGCCAATATGGGTTTTAAAAGTAATACCCATGGTGCAGTATATAAATAGTTGAAGGATTATGGTCATAAGAAGTTCCTGAGAATTATCAGAGATAGTCTAATTGATTTGATAAGCAATGATAAAAAGTCATCTTTGAACCAGGTTAATCATGCCATTGGATGTCAAAATAATTATTGTCACTATGATGTGTATGAGGCATCTTGTCATCTGATTTAGACCCTGCCAAAGAACCAAGTTCAAAATATAATGTGTTATGCAGATGCATGGTATATCAATTATAGTGAAGTCAGTCCATGTTTTAATTTTCTTTCCCCAATTTTATGTATTAAATTGGTTGTCAGGATATGTGAATGAACTATAACAATAATATGATTTTCAAGTCCCTAGATATGTCAATCCTTTGTAAATAGAAGCCATTGTTATCTCTGTATCTCATATGTATGTTGATGAATCTCTGAGGCCGCCATTGCCTGAAACACAGACCTAAGTATATGATTATGCATTTTTCTCTATTTAAGTTGATACAAAATTCTTTACATACGAACTAAAAAAAAGTGAACAGTTGAAAATGCAAATTGCTAAATTATCAACAACTTTACTGGGATTTCAAATGAAGAGAATGGCTTAGCCATCAGATGTTTTGAATAAAAGTTAAAATTGTGCCCATGAGCATCTCGAGATAGAATGTACATTCAGTTTCAATAAATAGACCCCAAAGTATAACTGTATTCTGTCAAGTTAACAAGATATTACAATGTCAAACTAATAATTTGTCTCAGTTTGTAGATTTCTGCGGTAAGATAAATTGTTGCAGTGTTTTTCCGGACAATCCGTAGTAGACATTTTTGGTCGACGTTTCGATTCCGAATTTGGAACCATCATCAGGACAAGTAGTCAAATGATAAAGCTGCAGCTCTGGATTTTAAATACCGGTTGTTGTAGTTATATAATTAAATTGGCCGACTAGTCCTAGGTTTAAGGAAGAGGAATTAAAAATTAAATTAGGGCTTAAGGCAGGGCTTAAAATAGGGCATAAAATTAGTGTTTAAGATTTTTATTTTCAAAAAATTTTAAAACTAGGTTTTAAAATAATTTCATTTTTAATATAATTTTAAGTTTTTTGATATATTTCTATAATTTATAATTTAAATTATTAATAAAATATTTACCAATTTATTTTTATTTTTAGTATATTATTAGGTTAATAAATTTATTTATCAATATTATGAAATGAAAAAGGGCTTAGGGCACGACTAGTCAAAGGTATAAGGAGGGGAGATTAAAAATGGAAGATTATAATTTGTTTTAAAAATTAGGTTTATGCTTAAAAAATGAAAAATCTTTAATTAATTATGAAGGTTTAAGATTAGGGTATAAAATTAGGGCTTAAAATGGAGTATAAAATTAATGTTAAAAATAATAATTTAATTTTTAATATAATTTTAAAATTTTGATATATTCATGTTTCAAAATTTAATTTATTTTAAATTTTTATAATATATTTATAATTTATAATTTAAATTGTTAATAAAATCTTTAATTTATTATTAAGTTAATAAAATTATTTGATAATTTTATTGAAAAAGGGCTTAAATTAGGGCTTAACAAAAGTGTTAAAGATTTTTAATATTGAGTTTGATATAATTTAAATTCTAGTATAATTATAATTCTGATATATGTTTTTGAATCTAAATTCAATTTATTTTTAATTGTTATAATATATTTATAATTTATAATTTAATTATAATTTAAATATTTTTAATTTATTATTAAGTTAATAAAATTATTTATAAATTTTTGAAGTATAAGTGAATTATTTATAAGTTATTGTTAAGTTATTTTTAAAAATTTTACTTTAATTTTAATTTACTTCACTTTAAAAAACTAAGTTAAGCTAAGGTTTAGAGAGAATGGACTTGTCTATTGGACTTGCTTAGACCCTTGATAAGGGGGACCCAACTTTTGCTAACTTCAAAACCGCCATCTCTGTTAAGGTTGTTGGGATGTTTGATGATCTCTATAGCTTCCCTGAATCTTCGTTTAAAGTAGTGGTTCTCTTGTGCAAGTAACGAAGCTTCCTCAAGACAGATATGATGTTTTGACCTCTCCGAGTGTTCATCCAAGGCAGAGGTGCGAATACATTGGTTACGGATATCAGACCCATGTTCCCTTAATCTAACCTTAAGGGACCGACCAGTTTCTCCAATGTAGTTGAGGCCACATGAACATGTAACCTTATATACACCTTTCCATTGATGCTCCTCAACCTTGTCTTTAACAGTCCTCATTTTTTGCCTAATGGTTACTAGAGGTTTAAAAGCTGTAAGGATATCTTTCTTTTTCAGGATTTTGGAAACCTTGTCCATGACGCCTTGAATGTAAGGGAGATAAGCCCTCTTTTTGTCTTTGGGTTGTTGGGGGTTCTTTAGTTTACCTACAGGTTCTTTAAGGGTTCTCCTAATGTCATTTTCTTTATAACCGATGTTTTTGAAAACTCTAACCAGGTTGCCTTGTTCTTCTTTGAGATGTTCAGCATCACAAATCCTGGAGGCTCTTATAGCCAGGGTATTGATGATCCCCAGTTTTTGAGCTGGATGATGATGTGAATCCTGGAGGCTCTTATAGCCAGGGTATTAATAATTTGTCATTGTAATATCCAATGACCAAGATTGCTGTTAAGCCCTTCCTTTTCTAGTGATCAACCAAATTATGTTAAAATCCATCGACTGTCATATTTAGACTAGAAATAATTCACAGAGGATTTTGAGATATGTATGTTACCTCTTTTCCTAGTTGGTGACTTGAATGCCTGTTTAGGTGAATAGAATTTGTCCACTGAATGTACAAAACTCGCTGGATGAAATTGTGGGCAATTATCAAGTCGTTGTGGTGGCCAAGTGCAATAAAATACCATAACATCAACACCTCTAGAGCAGTGTTGGTTTAGACTTATTTTGGCTCTATTAAGATGATGTATCAACCTAGTTTTCCTTCCTAAAAACCCTAGCTGCATACACAGTAGTATAGTTTCCTTCCACAATTGAAATCGACAGACTATAACTCCTGATAGGTTGATTCCGGTCGTTCGATCCAACTTAATAATAGAATTTGAGTCCACCAATGAATATTCCATTTGGGAAGACCTTCCATTTAAAGTGAAATTGATAAAAAAATTCAAGTGCCTGCACCAAATATCCATGGTTCTATTCCGTTTTTGTTTTCATTGATTTCATTTCTAGTACCCTTGAGCAAATGATCCCAACCTTTGAGAATGGTTGTTGTTGAGCTTCTCAAATCAAGCAGGAGAGAACCTAGTTATTTTTAGGAGAAGTTGGAATGGGGAAAAGAAATGATCTAGTTTCCCCAAGCGTTTCTGTTTCCTCGCTATCCTTAAATGGAGGCATGAAGGCTTTTCAATTAAATAGTGGATCGTGTTCTTCTAACCCATTTTTTGTACAGAGATCTTATACTAAGCATTCATTCTTGACCTCCACTGTTTTTTTTGTTTTCCAAGCATATTTGATAACTTGACCAATAACCCAAACAAATTCCCTTCCCACTTATAATATATTTTAAAATAAAGGTAAAGTATTATTAAAAAATAAATAAAAATAAAACAAAAACAAATTGGGGGACTTAAAGACGAAATTCAAATTTCTTATCAAATAAACTTGTCTAATAAATGTGTCTATAGTTTCCTCTGTCCTCAATTGATTTTGATTTTAATTTTGTTCGTTTTTTTGTTGTTATTTTTTCAAGCATGAAACATAAAAATATTTTCTTGACCATGGGGAATGGGTAACTTGTCAAGGTCATCTAGAAAGACCTAGGTTCAAATCTGTCGATTTCCACTATAACCCCAAGAGTATATCCAACAACCCACAAGATATGTATATCAATAAGGAATGGGTAACTCATCGAGATCATCTAGCAAGACCCAGGTTCAAATCCGTCACAGTGCCACTATAACCCCAAGAGTATATCCAACAACCCACAAGCTAGGTATATCAATAAATTTTGACTCAACAAAGGCCGAGCCATTGCGACTCCCACTGAGGTGGATATCTATCCAAGGGGTCACCTACCCTTCGAGCCTTATCACAACAGGCCATGTCTTGTTAGGGTTTGATCCCTGGTGGGTTGGGTGGAAATCACCTTCCCCCACCATTAGGCCCCCAAGTCCTTTACATGAAAAAAAAAATAGTCTTGCAGGAGAGGAAAGAAGAAAGGACAAGTACCCTTGAGCTCAGTTTGAATTGCATGCAACAGTTGAGTTGGTTTTGATTGTGGTCTTTCATTTGTGAGTGGTCTCCTTTGCAATAAAATGATTTGATGTTGATATGAAAAGGCGGTCTTCCACAACTAATGGTATAGATTCAGTGAGTACATGTATGAGGTTGGTGCCTCTTTGGTATTTATTCCATCTGAACCAAATCCCCTTGGATTGATGGGCTTCACGAAACTTGGTACACCTTCATTCTTAAGAGGGACTTTCTCATTTTGATAGAGATGTGATAGAAAGAATGAAATATGATCTCCATGATTGGGCCATCAAGATAGGTGAATCGATATGTCTTGTTGCAAAGTGAGTGGGGTTATCAGGATGTATTTACATCTTCTAGAGCTCCTCACTCAAATAAATAATGGCAGTTCAAACATACGAGACTACTACACAAGATGCTAATTTAATGCATTTCCCACTCAATACTTTGGCTACTCAATTGAATGAAATGAAGTATGAAAAGATCCAATTGACATGAAAGAAAGGGTGTACCAAAAGCTCCAAACTGACATGCAAAACTAAGATTAGGTAATTATAAAAATACACACTAATTGGAGAGAGGAGAGACACAAATTCTTGGAAACTACGTATGAAATTAGACGCTCAAGAGTGTCCATGTGGATTTACCAACCAGCATAAGATCTAGCCTAGCATATGTGATACATACCATTTCGTCTAGTCTTCCCTAGTATATGGGTAGATTCATCAATGCATTATTAAATGTGTCATTCAGCAAGGAAAGTAGGTGGATAGTAATACGAAGCCTCATTTGCGAAGCTTACATATGTGCATATCTTCCACATTTAACTTGGTTTATGTCACTCATACTTAGGGATTTGGAGTGTAGTGAATACCCGATATTAGCATCTAACTCTTGGAGGTTTGGGGGTGTTAATTCATAGAAAATATTGGAATGAAAGTTGGTTATGGAGCTAGGAAGAATGGTCATCAAGAAACCTTATGTTCCAGTCTGGAATCTCAATATCATCATTGATGTGGGACAAATTGTCATGCCATAAATCAAGCTTTTGACACTGATATTGGTGGGTGGCTAAATATAGGACAAGGACCAGTAGTTGTAAATTTGAAAAAGGGAAGTGGAGTAGTGTTTTAATTGTTGAGACAAAGATATCATTGGAGACTTGTTTGTTACTATTATACTCCCTTATTTCAGTGCAGGGCATCACTAGGAATCATCCATTCAGGAATGAACTTCTTATCTTGCAAGATGGACCTCACATGCATGTAACTCATTTGTTTTAATAATAAATATCAATCCCTTCATTTATGTTCATATATTTGTTATTTGATTTAAATGCAAATGTTGTCTTGATTGGGATTTGGTAGCTAGGATGTTTGTATGAACCTTATGTTATAATCCTTGAAAGCCAAGTCTTCGTGCCTTGAAAACACAAGAAGCAGTACAAAAATTCACTAGATAGTGTTAGAAGTCAGAATATCCATGTAAACAGTAAGAGTTCAGTGGATTTAAGGTGTATTTGACGAAACTCTTCAACCATCATAGCTAAAATATGTCACTCTACAAGGGAAGGAAAGTCATTACATACGAATGCGGGATGAAGTTCAGGATTTGACCAAGTAATTAGCTAAGAGCAAAACCTACATTTGTGTTCCATCGTAGTTAAACTTCACAATAGGTATAGTTCACTTTAAATGTTCATTTTATGATGAAATGACATTCAACCTTAAATTTCCAACTTAGGTGATCCTTTTTGCCTTTATGTTTTGGTGATGAAATATTTTTTTCTTCTCAACATGTCGCTCATAATGATGAATTTGGGCCAAAACAACTACCAAGCCAAATCATTCGACTGAGACAATTTTTCTAGTTTTCATGTTTTGCAAGGAGAAATACTTTTTCTCACTAACATTTCTCTCCAAATGATTACATTTTCAATACTATAGAAGCATGCACTTTCATCAATGGCCATTCCTCATGCCAATGTCATGCAAGTATCTATATGCTAGAAAATTAATACTATGGTAAACTCTAGACCAATACATCAAATAAAGCATTCAAGATTCTTGTACCCCGAGTATTAAACTATTCAAACATAAACATAGTTATATTAGGATTGGTATTGGTATTACAATCACTTAAGTATATATATTCATGCCTTAATGTAGGTATGCACATATATATGATTCCAACACTTCAATAATGCAAACCTACTTATGAATTATCTGTGCATGCAAACACACTAAGGCACCCATCGAGACTATTACCAAATTTTATGATGTAATTCAATTCAAATCATAAAATTTCCATGGAGGTAGACTGTATATATATTCATGCCTTAATGTAGGTATGCTCATATATAGGATTCCAACATAGAAACAATTCAACAATGCAAGCCTACTTTTGAATTCTCTGTGCATGCAAGCACACTAAGGCACCCACCCCAAATTGTTTTAGATCAATAGTTGCTAATGCCACCCCTCACCAAAACATCCTCTAATCACATTATTACACAAGTATCGTTGTTGCAACAATGTTCCTATCACATTATTCCATTGCAATAAGGCTGTTGATTTACTTTAGCATCAAGCAAGTTGTGTTTTCTAACCAATTTCTAAAAAAATGAAAGATAGTGTGACAACCAATCAATCCTATTGGCTTGGTGATAATTGGTTTCAAAGCTTAGACTCTATATTTAATAGTGCTAGGAAAAAAATCATCAAGGTGTTTACATGTTGATTTTCAAAGATAATATGCACTTGCAGAGGTTTGTAATGGAATATTTTTGTAAAGTTTGCCAACAAAGGTTTGTGTGGAAATTGGGTCATGGTGCGGAATTCACTATGATGCATTGCTTCTCTTCATACAATGACATTATTAACATTTCTCTGTGACCAATGTGCACCAAAGGGGCAATGATCAAAAAAATTCATTAATGTTTCACTTTGGTATGTGTGCACTAATCCTCCAATAGAATGTCACACCAATACTCCATGATTGGTGTGCATTGAAGGGATGCCCCAAAAGACTTTAATGATCCACTTTGTTTAATAGTGATCTTAATACAATTATGCACCATAGGGGTGGTGACCCATTATTAAAAGAGATTGATGCTCCTCTTTGGTCTAAGAACACCATTACTCCACTTTAATTTGGATGCATTGATGCTCTTAATACAATGGAACAACAATGCTCCATGACCAATGAATCATGAAGGATAAACAACCCAAGAAGGGCATGGGGGATCCACTTTGTTATGGTCACATGGGTGCTTGATTGTGGTCTGGGTGCTTGATTGTGGTCTGGGTGCAATAATGCTCCACTTTGATCTCAATGAATTTGTGCTATGTTAGTCTTTTTGTTGCACTAGTCACATATTGTTTGTATTTTTATTATGATATGTTTCAAATTATTTACCTTTGGTCTGAAATTAGTGCTCCACTTTGGTCTAGTCACACTGGTTCTCCTGGATGTGTTTTTTTATGCATTATATTGGATTATTTGTATTTTTTAGTGATGAATCTCATTGAATGTTTCACAGCTTTATTTTATATCAGAGAGCTCAAAGAAGGGAGAAGTTCAATTTGCATCCTTACTACATTTAACACAAGAAAACAACAAGAAGAGGTGATTATATAAGAGGACGAAAGACCACCAACCATTAATAGGAAAGGCTAAGATGATTCCAATAAGGCAACCCTTTTTCTCCCTCTTCATTTTATTTATATTGTTTTGGGGTTTTGAAAGGTTATGTTTGGCAATTTTTTTCTTGTATGGGTAAAAATGCATTAATGGAAAAAAAATAAGGATACATCATGTCTTAATAACCTTATTTCCATTGATGTTTTCAAGTATTCTCATTCCTTGGAATT
>LPNX010385320.1:65673-70673 GCA_001517045.1 Pseudotsuga menziesii | reverse complement strand
AAATATGATAAAATCTTTAGTAAACATATTGTGACTCATTAAGTAGCCAATGATTGTATGCCTCGCCGATTATAATTACATCAACATTGCATTTAGGTTTGTTATGCTGTAATAGAATCAATTCCCACCAACATTTTCATTGGCTTATGACTTCCAACATCAATATTAAACGTGTTGAAAAGGTGCGGTTGGCTGGGGATTTCCCTCTTCTACTTGAGAGTTACAAAAGAATTTTCCAAAGCAATCACCAACAAGATTTTAAGTACTATAAAAGTACCTATATGGCCTTTAACACAAATCATATTCATGAGAGCCACATTGTCATTTTACAATACATGTCATAGACATAGCTGAAGGATACATCTTTTACATTTGAAATAGCCAACAAGCAACAAGACACTAACAAGTGCATGTTTCAAGTTCAATCAAAATCTACTTAGCAACTAGCTTCAACATAGATTATGATTTTTTTACTGTCCAAATCAATTGAATTTTAGACTGTCCTTCAAATTAATGTAAAACTTTATACAGGTAGCCGCAAAATTTTAAATAATCACTAAGAATGAAATATGCTAACATCCATAGAAAACATTTCATGTACCACCTATTCTAATGAAACTATAGATATAATAATATTGTTAAAACTAAACTAGCATTGTTACTAATAACAACTACAACAACATAGTATTGATATTATAGCTAGATGCATGTGATGCTCATGGTGTTGATTTTGAACCATGTGTAACTCAGCACATGAGGGCTGGCTCCTCCACCCTATGAGATTCACTATCGATAAACACCAAGGGTTTCTCTATGCTGCTCACGACCCCCATTGTAGATAGCCCCTTTAATGCATCTCCAAAATCCCAGGCACCTGGAAAAGAGTCCTCCTCCAGCAAAGTTGGGTCCACAACCCCCATCTTACCAAGTCCATTAATACTGCCAGTGCCCTCGCCACGAAAAAGGAATTACCTCTGGAATCTAAAAGGGGGAAGGTGAAGAGAGTAACAGTTTAGACAGAGAGAAACCCTCCTCACTATGGGCAGGTGAAAACATAAATTCTGGATAACTTTCACCCCATGGAGGAGGAGGAGCCTCCACCTCATCCAAAATGCTTACACCTATCCCAACCCAGAAAACACCCTCCTCCAGATGATCACTTGAATGGTCTACCAGCTCAACTTCTACCATTTTTCCAGTAAAAGGTAAAATGTAACAGTAAAAAAAGATTAGTTTACCAGTAGACAAAAGATCCGTTACGGGTGAGAACCATAGTCAAGGCACCATAACCACCAGCATTTTACAAGGGTTGGATCCAAATCGTCAATCCTTGCTAGCTGATTTTGTTAGCACCCCATACAGTCTCGAGCTCCCTGCGCCAAGGAAACCCTAGGCTCCTAGGGCCTACCATGCCCCCGAAACCTACTCCTTCCTTCACTCCATCCGATGCACTCAGGTTCTATAGTATCCAGATTCTAGATATATAAGTCTACAAACCTATATACTTCCAAGAGCAGAGCTTTCCTAGCTGCATCATCTAAGTCTAACACCACCTTAGGAATTGGGTAGGCAAACTTTTCTCCAGGACAGGAAAGGGATTTTCTTGACCACTTCTATCTATGGCTTTCCAAAAAACTCCCTCAAATAGAATTTAGTCAGTATTGTATACTTTCAGGAACTTTAAGGATCGAGAAGGGATAATTTGTCACAGCTTGGAGGACTGATTTTAACAATTGAGTCCACCTCTCCAAGATAGCTACTTTCCTTTCCAGCTTGACAACTTTTTGTGATTCTATCCAGCAATTGTTTCCATAAATTCTTTTTTATCTTTCCTTAGAAGAGGTTCTCTATTGCATCCCAACAATAATGAAATTCTTTGTTTATTACCATTATAATTGAAGAAATATATCTCATATTTCTGAGCATTAATCCTTTCCTCGGATGCTCTTTTATAGTATAAGACATTTACCTTTATTTCATACACTTCATGATGGAGAGGTTTCTTAGCCAAACATGGTATCATCTGCATTTTGTAGATGGGAAATTGGTGGAGAAAGTGAGGACACTTTCAACTTGTGAAGCTCCCCTTTGTTTTAAGCATCCTCTAATGCTTTTCCATGAGCCTTGGACATAATGATAGAGAGATAGGGAGAAGTCTCTCCTTAAAGGGTCGAGAATTATTTTAGAGGAATCATTTAAGATTCTTAATCCCAAAAACCTATGGTTATCACCAGTTTCCATTTGTAAAATCTGAACCCTGGTGGGGCCTAAGACAATCCCTTTCTTTCAAGCCAGTTGGATTGACTAAATGGCCATGATGGTTCTACTGCCTTTAAGTTCACCCTTGTGAAGGCAAACTAACCACTTTTGTGAAATTTGAACACTACTAGGGGTGAAGATAATCCCCTAATTTCACCAATCAAGTTAACCTCTTGTGGTAGGTTTCCTTGTTGAAGATCCATTTGGGATTTAAATAAGATAGCTAGACAACCATTGAACCATTGATATTTATGGAAAATCTATGTGAGGAGAGTAACAAACTTTCATCCAAATCCTCCAGTACAATGAGAAATTGAATTTTTGAAGCACCCTGTTGATGGAAGTCCAATAACCCTATTATATACTTCAGTCCTATATTGCATGAAACTCCTAAATTGCCCATGTACCAGTATTGGAAACTTGTGGAAACTTGGAAACACCTCAAAAACTTCTAAAAAATCTCCAAGTGCCCATGAAGGGTGTGGTACTGACAGGAAGTTTAAAATTCCCTAATCTGTAGTAAATGAAAACAAATTAATCTCTAATTCATTTCTAGACCTCAGGAATGTAAACTCTATACGCCTTCAAAATCTCATTGTAACCAACAAGTAACCCTTTCTCTGCGGAAGGGTCCAACTTCTTCCTATTGTCAGCATGAACATGACAATAGCAAACACTGCCAAATATGCGAATGTGACTCACATTTGGCCTAGTGCCTATGAAGACCTCCTCCGATGTCTTCCTCCCCAAGTCTGTGTGGGGACACCTATTTTGAATGTTTACTGCAGTGCTTTATGCCTCGGCCCAGAGGAATAGTGGTATTCCCTGATCAAATAGCATGGCCTTGGCTTCTCCAAACATAGTCTTTTTCTTCTGCTATGTAACTCCATTCTACTGTGGGGTATGGGGCACATTGTGCTACTTCTTAATCCCCTCAACCGAACAATGTTCCATGAACTCATTGGAAGTGTACTCACCCCCATTGTCTATCCTCAATACCTGAATCTTCTTTCCTATTTGGTTCTCCACAAGAGTCTTGAACTCTTGGAACCTCCCAAAGAACTCTAACTTGGCCTTCAAGAAATAGATCCATGTTTTCCTGGAATAGTCATCAATGAAGGTTACGTAGTAACTGTAACCACTGAACAAATGGACACTCATAGTTCCACATACAACTGAATGCACCAAGTCCAAGGGCTCCTTAGAATTGTTCTCACTCTGTGGGAAAGGCTTCCTGACATTCTTCCCCAAAGCACAACCCTTGCAGTGGTTATGCTTTTCCTCTTGTACCTGAGGAAATCCAATGACTATCTATCTCAAATGCTTGAGTGCTCCATGGTGTAAGTGTGCCATCCTCCTATGCCACAACTCACCTTGACTACTACTGTTGCTGCTAACTAGAGCCTCTGTAGGCTCAAAGTGTAATCTATACACTTTCCTGATCCTTCTGCCAATCACCCGATCCAAGCTCCTTTCTGACCCCTTGGGCCTAATATACACTCTATGGTCACGGAAATTCACTTGATATCCCTTTTCCTCCAGATTCAAGGCTGATATAAGGTTCTTGGTCAGTCCTGGAACATATAACACATCAGCAAAACTGAGGGGTTTTCCAGACTCCCTCTCAAATAAAACAGTGCCAACTCCTTGTGGTTGATATTGCACATCATCACCCAGCTCAACGTGGATCCCTGGTCCACCATCCTGCAAGTCTCTAAAGAATCTCTTTTGTCCATTCATGTGACTAGATGCTCCACTGTCAATGTACCATATGCTGCTTCCTGTGGTGCTTGCCATGCAAGGTATCAAGCAAAACTCCTCATCGAAGTTCCTGTTGAACTCATCCACCTCTACAGATCCAGCCATCTAAGTGTTACTCTTCTTCTTTGTGGAAATTGAACCCAGTGATAGAACAATTTTGCTCACAACAATTATCAATTGATCATGCAAAATCACTCACAAAAGAGACTGAAAATGGAGCTGAACACTAAACTGTATTAACTCAGTGTACAATATCCAACCTTGTAACATAATAGGTTGCTACATTAAATAGTTACATAAGGGATTCGAATGCATGAGGAGGCAATTCGAATCTAGTCAAAAGCAGGCTTACTAAAATTAAGCAATTCCCCCATAGGTGCATAAAGTAGTTTCCAAATTAGTCATGGAACTCATGAATTGGAAAAAGCACTAAGGCAAGCTAAAGAGTGATGGAATGACAACTCATACATGATTTTCAAAGGAGAAAAGAGTGGAGGATGTGGAGGACAAAAAACTAGTTAACCTCACCTAGTCAAACTTTCCCAATTGCCTTAAAGCACTGAAAAAGCAGGCAATAATGCAGAAAAAGCAGAAGGGCACCTAGGAGGCCAGGAATAAAGCAGAATTGATTCCTTGAGGTTTCCCAAGCACTACATGAGTCAAAATAGGCAATTTTGACCACTATGGATAGGTAAATGACAACTTGCATAAGGTGGGATACATGAACTAGGCAAATAAGACAAAAATAATTAAATTAATGTCTAAGGTAGCTAACTATGGGTTGATTATTCTAACACCCCCCTTAAGCTTGACTTATGAGTAATATATCAGAAAATTATAGGGCCTAGTGTTACGGAGAGAAATTCCTATGGCTTGGGGTACCACAACAGACAGACTTGACTCCAGAAATCAATCTTTCCCAATATGCAATAGAAATAAAATGTCTAACACTAAAGGATTAGACCTCATACCTTATTCCA
>LPNX010385320.1:1643-65607 GCA_001517045.1 Pseudotsuga menziesii | reverse complement strand
CACAAGGGATAATGAAGGGTCGAATCCGAGCGATCTCAAGGCATATGGAAGGCCAGGAGTCGAATGAGTCGGATCCAAGTCAAGGAAAACTCCAAAAGGATTGGGACTTATCCACACATCCCAATGTACGCGGTTATAGGAGTCAAACCCGCGTATGTACGCGGTTATCGGGGAAAAAGCCGTGTATATCATCTTTTATATAGTTTTTAGGGATGATCAAGGTAACATCAAAGATGAAATATGGTCCATGGGGTCTAAAGAGTCTGCAGCGAGGCAGGGGAAGGCCATACAAAGTGTGATTCACCTAGAGTTGTGAAATCCGCTATAACAGATGCCCCCTAATGTGTGAGGTCAGAGGGGTCATACGATGGCCGAAATACATTATAAGTCCATCCTAGAAGTAAAGTGATGAAGGATCCCAAATGGAAGACCAGCCACCCAATCAGCATAGTACAATGATACAACTCTGCATATAACGGCAAGTACATATAGCAGTCCCAGATACATAAGAGTACAATGGCCATGAATAGGCATAATACATGATATCACATATGTGGTCATCGCCACGTACAATATACATAGATCAGAATCTCCATGATGAAGATATACAATGGACCATGATCTCCAAAATGGCTAAAGATATACAATAGATCAAAATCTCCATAGTGGCTGGAAATGTTTAACATACACTGGAATCAAGTCATGAGAGCTGAAATCTCATGAACACTGGCACGATCAAGGAGGTAGCATATAAGAGATGCCACCAGTTTGAAAGGTATTCTACACAAACCGCTACAAGTACATGTCTTACTATGCGAATATAGGTGTCGAGGTCAAACATAGTAGTCCATCGTCTGATTACCGGTCATTGATGTATACCATTAACAGACGCGAGATTACCCACCGATGATGATAATGGGAATCAAGGTACTAGAGTGAAAACTAACAAGTGTGAATAGATGTGTTGAGGTCAAACACTTGAGAGAATACATTGATTAGGGGACATTGATGTATTCCCAAGAAACTATCGATGGCGAGAGAACCTACCACTGATGACTACAAGTCTCAAGGCACTCAAAATGACTCCAGATTCCAATCCCAAAATAAATGATCTGAATTCGATGGGATGAAATCTGCTGGAAGGAGGGCATTAAGGCATCCCCCATCATCCAACATGAGGTACTCAGCAAAGTTGTCTAATGTGGAAGGACTCGATCATAAAGTGCACGAACCAGTAATTGTACCGGGAATGACCGACATGCAAAGTCAAGATAACTGAGGAATGGCTGACACAGGTTTCAACTTCCTTCAAACAAGAGCATAACGGTGTATGGTGACTGAATGAAGGCAGCATAGATTCGATATACAAACTGGGACATCTCTGTGACACAGGAGGCATCAACAGAGGCTCCATAGGGAGTGGAAGCTTAACCAGTCGGTGGAGATAAACTCAGATAAACGAGTACAGCTCCTAAGTCAAACTATAACCCAACCAATGGATGTGATATATAGTGCTCTATTTGAAGGTGACACGACTCGACAACTGCCAAAGATAACATCTTTCCTTGTCCGGATTTTTGGTTTTTTTATTTTTTTGGACTTTTTCAGTTATTTGAAAAGATTGAAAGAAGAATAAACTAGCTTTATAGTTACAAACTAGGAGGAGACGAGTGTCATGAGGGAAAACAAACTAGTTCCAAGCAATGGAACATACCTATGATCAATGCAAGGATACATGTGTAGGATATCAACACTCGGGGGAAAATCCCCTCCCGGTTAAAAGGGAATCAAGCTGCGAAGGATATACAAAATGGCTCTGCATGGCTAGACATGAGACAAGCTCGGGCTATATGGCTGAAACGCAATGTCAAGGGATCCGGAATAAAGCTCAATAAGGCAGGAAAATCTCATGATAATGCATTCACAACTTGACATAAGGGGAGTTCAGGGGGAAACAGGCCAGCATAAGATCAAGAGGAGTATGAGGCTCTTGCTAAATGTCATGGCAATACTATACAATGGACTCCCACACCCTAAAGGAGAAAACGTCGGCATGGGCACCAAATGCAAACAAGGCGCTAACTAGGGTACCCATGTAAGGTGAAGCTCTACCACTCACATCATGCCACTTCTAAAGTAGTAAGAAGGTTTCGTGACATAATAGAGTGGGTTCGTACCTAAAGTCATGGTGACATGGTCATAAGGTCATGCAAAATGCAAACAGTGGTGAACCTAACCTATATTCTAGTATAGACGTTATACCTGAGATCAGTACGAATGGATCAATCCAAAGGCTGAAACGGCACTAAAAATGGTCTTCTACATCACAAATTATGTCAGAAACGGTCCAAAATTGTTAGAAACTGTCAAAACTATAGGAAAGGGGGTAAAAATTTTCAAATATTTGAAAATTTTTCTATAAATAGAACCAGCCGTAAGTGAAAAATACCATGTCGAAGCTTTACCCTCAAATGTATAGGGGAAAATTCAATAGACTACATCTTCATGTTCAACATCCAAGAGCCAAACTGCTAGCATAAACTTCTTGACATGATCTTCTGCTGGCTCTTTCTGCTCAGGATTGAACTTGGGTAACAACTTCTTAGGATGCTTAGGTAAAGGGTGTTGGTTTCCTGGGACAACCACTGCATCCTGAGCTAACCATGGCATGTTAGCATTAGGGTTTGGGGGGTTTACACCTGCCATGTTCCTTGGAGTTGGAGGTGGTGAAGGTGGTGTTTGAGGAATGCAAGGGGGTGAATGAGGCAGTGATGGTGGTTGACCAGACCCTCCTGAAGCAAGTGGTCCTGAAGAAGATGAAGGTTGACTGGTGCAGGTCAGAAGCTGTTGTATCTGAATATCAGGCAAGGTGCCTACAGGTTGCTCCTGTTCTTCCGACGCAGGTTCAGTACGATGAGTGCGAGGACGTGTGATCTGCGGGAGAGGTAATTTAGTGGGTTGGCATCAGTGATATTCGAATAAGCCCTAGTTAAAATCCTACGAGATTCGTTTATGGCCTGTTTGAACTGGTCAAGTTCTTCAGGTTGGTGAGTACCGCTAGAGTTGAATTGGGAGATAAGGTTTCAAACAAAGTCGTTCAGTGGGGCCTCACTCAATCGTGATGACCGAAGAGTACGTGGCTATGATGATGACTGTATTTGAGGGGTGATAGGATGATTGATTTTGTTAACAGGATTGTTTTCATCAGCCATTTACTTAAGCTGGCCCTCCTTCTAGTGCCATTGTTGACGGGCCGAAATATTAAGCCAGATTCAACCGAGGAACAACCCGATCCAAGAGTTTTTGAGATGGTCTGAGTCGTTTGAGTAGCTGTTCCTGACCGGATTAAGGCCCCATTGCCTTCCCTAAGTTATTCTACGCTACAGGAGAGGATTACGAAAAAAAGGGGGAAAACCAAAAACTACAGTTTATTAATCAGATCTATGCCTATGACTACACAAGTTAATAAATGTTATATATTACAAAATCAATTAGTTAAAATAAAACCATTTCAAGCAATTAATTTATAATACAAAGAGTTAACTGAATATTAACAGAAGTTAATAAATTTACAGAGATATATTATAAACACTTATACACTAATTACAAGAAAACAATCTGGATGTAGTATGAATATAAAGATCTGATTCAAATGTTTTCTTCTGTAAAATAATTAAACAGAAAATACTAATCTATTCTAAGTCCTATCCTGATAAGGAGCGTTAAACATATTAACCTGAAATCAAATCTTCCAATGAGTCTACTGCATTAATAATCTTGAAAATATTCAAAAGAAATTCAAAGATTAAGCAAGATCATACAATAGGCACATATATCACATGTGTTATGATGTTAATCATCAATCTTACAACATGACATACATCAGCAAATCGAAATCAGCATAAGTCGACAATTATAAATAATATATTTGCATAACTCATTAAATAAATCATGGCAAACAATAATAACATAGATAATGTGACAAGACCAAGTGATAAAACACATATGCGAAGTATAAATACTGTAAACATATATAAGTATCACCAGTTCAACATACTGTAGCTACTGACCATAAATAGCCAAGAGTCACAGAAAAATCAAACAATGGTCTTGAATCCTCCTCAAACCATCGACCCCTTTCTCAATACCAACATGTCTCTTTAAATAACCCATTCATAGAGAAATGGTTTTATACAACCAGAAACCATAAAATTGAAATCGTACCCAATTTCGTTAAAAATGACAAGTGAAACATGTCATTTTTAATATACATTAAATGTTTTGAAATTGGATAGACTCAGTTCATAGCACAAAATCATGAAAGTGACAAAGGCACTAATTATACAGTGACACCTGGAAAACAGTCCTCGCCAATCGACTTGTTCCCGATTATGTAGGGATCATCCAGACCGTAGACAATCATCAAAATCCAAGAGAGAAGATCCAAAACATTACCTGCGATACTGCACACAAAAGAAATATAATTAAACACACATAAAAAGAAAATAAAATAAACTAAACAATAAATGAATTAATACAAACCAAATACCTGTAAGGAAATAACTTGATTATCAATCTATCATAACTTCAAAACTGAAACCAATAGTAGGTGCACTTCAACCCATTATAAATTCACAGGAGCGTTAAAAACCTGAATGTTCACACCACTTGATGGATTCTGTGACGGACCCTTAAATTGCATAAGAGTAATTTGAGCATTAAGCTCCCGTAGTTTCTCCTCATTCTTATTATTTTCATTCTTCAATTTGAGGATTCTACGGATCAACCTATTCTTATGCTTTTTAAGACGCAGCAAGGATTTAATGTCTGAATCTACCTTCTCTTTCAACTTTAAATTCTTGGGCTCCACAATATCACAATGAGCCGACATCTCGGTCACTCTTCCTTCCATCCTATGTATCTTATCCAACAAACAGGTAACGAACATCGGGTGAATCATATCCCCAGCTTGATAAGAACTTGGTAAGTTTGTCTCTACAGTCTTTCCCTTAGCCGGAGGATCAACAAAAGGATCAACCTGAAGATCCTTGTCAAACATAGGAGGACTGTCTTCTGCAGGGTTTGGGATAGACTCATGCTCAATGTCACGACCAAGATTAGGAAAAATGGGATTTTGCTCTTCGTCGTCAGGCACAACAGTTTCAACATGAACACTATTGTTCATAGGAGGCTTAACATTTCGACCCTTAGCAACAATGCTTCGTGTGAACCTAACTACAAGATTAGCATTTGGCCTCTTACCCATTTGTTTGCAGGTATCAACATTGCATTTTAGTGTCTCAGGAGATAGGCTCGAAGACTTCTTCATGCGCTTAAAGGGCACAGGAGTACCGGGACTGCTCACAGGAGGAGGAATAGAGTTATTACAAATGTCGGGGCTCATACGGCCAGTAGGGTTTGGCACAGGTTTACACACCGGTGGAGCCGAAACTCGACTGGGTTTTTTAGTGCCTTAAACATTCTTTCGGACAGTCAAATTGACAGTGAAAAAAGGCTGAGAAGCCATTAGACTCAATAAAATCATCCCATGACCGGTCTAATTTCAACAATTCCCTCTCTATTAACATTCTGACCAAACCGTGATGAAACAAACTGTGACAGATATTTTTTGGTCCCGTTTTAATAGCTGCGGACATCTTAGACAAACTCTGGACTAGATAATGAGGAAGATTCAGAGGAAAGCCAATAAAAACAGACATTAACCGAAGGTGGTATACATTGGCTGAAGAGAGACAACCTTCACAGGTCACATACCTGTCGATAAGGTCCAAGACTGGTCGCCACTCCTTCTTAAAGTATTTTCAGGCCACACCAGTTTGGAACGATACGTCTTGACAAGGATTCTTCAGTAATTGCCTCCACTCAGTTATATCCATTTGCTTGTACTTAAACCACCACTCGCCTGTCAATGGAAAACCAGTAGCAACTGCAACTGAACGCTCGTCCACTCAAAACTGAAGATCACCTACCTTAACCCGAGAGTCGGCCAAAGACAGAGAAAACACCCTCGTCACTTCAGGGTTTGAATCTGAGAACTTACTGACAAACGGAAACCACCCGGCAGCTTCGACCTTGGTTAAAAGGTCAGGGTTTGAATCAAGAAGCTTCATCTCACAGGACTCGAATCTCACCACTAGCGCCATGAGTAACTATGCACATGCATGCAGCCTTACCCATAAAAGATACCAAAGATCAAAACCCGACAGCGAACTAGAGAGTGAGCACTCAGGGTGCAGACTGAGGAGAAAACCAAAGAAATGGAGCCCGATACCTTCATAAACCAGTTGCGACATGAATAAATGCAACTGATAACCCTGAAACTTCGCCATGAAGGGGAATGATAACACTACAAGGCAATCGAAAATAGGAAATTACGGCAAAAAACTCGAGATTGAACTGATCTTGCCATTATTTGTCTCTGGTTATTGACATAAGACCACTCATTGCATGGACCACAAGTGTTGAACGAGGATAAAGCCATGACATTGGTTACGTACTAACCATTGAATGTGATGGACAGATTCGAGTACAAACACAATGATACCAAATCAAGCTTACAGCAGGTGGATCGACTTTGGAGGCGATGGCATGGGTCGAAACAATCCTAAGGATTAAAACCTTTGAACGTTGATGCACAGACCTTAAAGTATAACAGCATTACCTTCAAAGGTGGCAAATAAATTACATGGGGCATGCAGCATAACCATCGTGTCAACCTCGACCCCTTTCATGCAACAATATAAATCACAATACAAATCATATTATATAAGGTCGGGATTAATATTTGCGCTTGGATTATGCAGGACTCAAAGGTTAGAGTACAAGCTTTAGGTAGAATGTGTCATAACCATGAAACCCAAAATCAAACCTTCATAGTATGGGGCACATTATAACAATCAACACCAAACATTAATAACATGAGCAAATATGATTCAGACGTTAAAGGATATACCTAGGATAATACGTGTTTGCATAAATCATTAATCTTTTGATATTTTAGGCCTTATCAAGTTTTCCATAAACCGATAACATATACCCATTAATTAATATTCAAACGAAACCTATGATAAAATGCCAAACCATACTATGATCAATCATCCAAATTCGCAATCCTATCAATAACTATAATAATAAAATCGAATAGCAGAATCAAGTAATAACTGTTTGGATAAGACTTCAATATTTTGTCAAATAATCTATAGTTTGCAAAGGTTGCTTAAAAACATAGAATTTCACCGATTCAGTAGCTCATAGAAAGTCATCATTTCAGTAGCTAGTGATTCATTGGATTTGTCCTAAGAAATTCGAACATTTCATTAAAACAAAATAGGATTTTGTTTGATGAAATATGTTTTTTAAAGGCTGTTGAGCAAGGGCACAACAGATGGCGACTGACTGGGCGGAACAGTTATCTCTGTTTCTTAACCTGAAACCATGCAATCAAAGAAATTAGATCCTTCATGTATGTCCTTATACAGGCATCAATATTTTAATATCTTAAATAGATTCAGGCATTTCACATTTCTAAAAATTACCAAAAATTTCAGTCTTAATTATATATTTGATGAAGAATGAGTTTCTAACAAAAATTAGTCCAAAAGAATTAAAACAATAAATGGCTTGGTTTTAAAGAATAAAATCCCAATACCATAAGCATGGCCCTGCTGCCAGCGGGCGTCTATAGCCTCGACATGGTTGCTTAAAAGCCCAAAGAATGCCAGTATCCCATCTGCTAGTTAGAGATATACAATTTTGCTTAGGTTGGATTGTCACCCTCTCTTTTTATATATATATATATCTTTGAAGGCCATGGTTCTGGCTTGGTAACTAGATGGCAACCATGTCAGTCACCAGCCTGCACTACAATAAATAAACTAGCTCGTGATGAGACCTCTTATCCCTTAGTGTTTTTCCAAGGGCCATTGTCCAGGCTTGGTGACCGGACACGACAATGTTACTGAATGCAAGCCTATGATCCTGAGCAGAATGGCTCGTTATGAGACCCTCTGTCCTTCAGACTATTTAAAAGAATATTCATATCCAACCATGGCTAGAATGTAGTTATATTTAATCTGCGGTGAGATTATATTAGCAGATGGGGAGGCAAACCTGATCCTCTTTACGAGAAAGGATGGCGTAAAAGACTTAAATAGATAACCTTGCCAGATACTGCCCTAGTCCTGTTGGAAAAATATTTGCAGAGACTCACATTATTGATTAAGATTAACATGATTCAAGAATTTCTGGTAAAAATCTAGAAAGATGAAAACCTGTTCACTGTTCAAGACATAAAATGATATGACAATTTTCAGGATAGTAAAATCTTTGTGTATGACCTGCAGATTAATCACAGAACTTGATAAAAAGACATTAGCTTTGAAGATCGATAAATTAATCAGACTCAAAATGTGTAGATAAAACACAAATAAATATGAGAAAATATCTAATGCAAACAAATCAAATAAACTTACTGACAAATTCCACAAACCAAGCACACCACACCAGATATGTACAGGATAATCCCTTGAGGGAGATCAGCAAAAATATTTCTTAATCAGATGACCATTCACCGGAAGGTTGTCAATGTCACCCTCCAATGTCTGCAACCTGAAAGTGCTAGGACCAAGTTTTTCTGTAATAATAAATGGTCCTAGCCATAGGAATTGGAACTTAGTATGTTTTCCCTTGTCTTCATGCTCCTTGTCCCATTTCAGAACTAGGTCACCTATTTCCAAATCCCGACTAGCTGATTTTCTGTGATCAAACCAGCGTTCCACGGTCTGCTGGTGTTTGTCAAACTTTTTTCTAGCTCACTCTCTATCCTCTTCTAGTTTAATCAAGGTATTGATTCGATGTTCCATGGTAGAATATGGTGTCTCCTGAACTAACTGGAAGAGCTGTAAAGAGGGTAAAAATAAATGAGGAGGCAAAATGGCTTCCTTACCATATACCAGAAAAAAGGGAGAATTTCCTATAGCAGCTTTGGGAGTCACTGTATCAGCCCACAAGGCATCCGATAAGGCGTTGTGCCAATTCCTATGATGATTAACCACCGTACGTTTCAGAATCTTGATTAAATTTTTATTAGAAGATTCAGCTAACCCGTTACCCTGGGGATAATAATTAGCTGAATATTTTAACTTTATTCCCTTTTCCAATGCATACTCAGTTAATTTAACAGAAGAAAAATAAGTTGCATTGTCAAAAATCAAAGATTCAGGAACACCAAATCTGGTTATAATAAAAAAATCAAGGATTGATATCACCTGTTCCGAGTTGACCACTCGCAAGGGGATGGATTCAACCCATCTAGTGAAATAATCTGTGGCTGTCAAAATGTACTTATGTTGCTGTGAAGAAGCTGGAGTGATTGCACCAACAATATCCAAACCCCATTGTTGGAATGGAACTTCAATAATCATCGGCTGGAGGGGTAAAGCTTCTTTCTTCAACCTGCCTCCTACTCTCTGACACTCCTGACACTTCCTAGCAAAAGAAAATGCATCTCTGAACAAAGTAGGCCAATAGTAACCAGATTTGAGTACTTTATGTGTAGTGGTTTCTTCGGCAAAGTGTCCCCCGGCTGGTCCTGCATGTAGTTGAGACAACACATTGTCTGCTTCATTTCTTTCTAGACAGCGAAGGATAACTCCTTCGAAATTCTTTCTAAACAAAATGTTATCAATCAGCTGATAAGGGGAAAATCTCAATCTCAAATCCCTTTTGCTGCATGAATCTAAGTGTTCAAGAGCATTCCCATGCAATAGAAAAAACTTAATATCATCATACCAAGAATCAGGGGAAGCTGAGATTGAGCAAACTTCCCTTTCAAACAGAAAATGTTCGTCAAAGAAGTGCAGATCAGATTCAGAAACGTCTGAAGATCTAGCTACCAACTTACAAAGTCCATGTCCCCTGACAATCTTTAAAGGTTTTATTTCCAGGTCATATTCCTGAAGTGCTGTGACCCAATGGGCTCGCTTTTCACCCAGATCCTTTTGTACCAAAAGATTTCTAACTGCTGAATAGGGCACAACAACCTTGGTATGAGACTTCAGCAAATAATGCCGAAAATGTTTCACTTATTTAAAAATTGCAAATGCTTGTTTGTCTACTTCTGGGTAATTTAGATCTGCACCATTCAATCCAGAACTTGTAAAAGCAATGGGAGCCTCATTATTTTCCTGATTTTTCTGCATTAAAATAGCAGCATATGAAGAATCAGAAGCAAACGTGTACAAGATAAATGGTTTGGAAAAGTCTGGGATTGTTAAAGTAGGAGATTCAGCAATAGCTTTCAATATAGCATGAAAAGATTTTTTTTCTTCAACAAACCATTTAAATCCAGCATCTTTCTTAATCATTTTCTGAAGCGGCCTAACAATTTTAGTGAACCCAGGAATAAATCTAGAAACAAAATTTATCGTCCCAAGAAATGACTACATAGATTTCTTTGAGTGAGGCATAGAAATATGGGATATAGCATGGGTACGTTCTGGGTTAATATTGATACCTTGTTTAGAAACAACAAAACCCAACAACTTACCTTCTGTTACTGAAAAGAAAGACTTCTTAGGATTCAGGGAAATCCCATATTTCCTGCAACGCTCAAAAACTCTCCTAAGATGAGTTAAATGATCAACTCTGTTTTTTGAAAAGATAGTAACATCATCAAGATAAATAACGACAAACTTACCGATCAGACCTCTAAAAGCGATATCCATTTCTCTTTGAAATGTTGCTCCGGCATTAATTAACCAAATGGCATTTTCCTATAGGCATAAGTTCCCCAAGGGGTCCTAAAAGTTGTCTTCAACTAGTTTTCTTTAGATACTAACACTTGGTTGTATCCCAAAAAGCCATCTAAAAGTGAAAACATTTCAGATCCAGAGACCTGTTGTAATATTTTCTCCATGGGAGGAACAGGATAATTGTCCTTTTTCCGAAACCTTATTCAGATTTCAAAAATCGACACATAACCTAATATCACCATTTTTCTTTCTGACATGGACAAGATTTGCCACCCATTGTGCATGCTGTACCAGGAAAATTATTCTGGTGGCAAGGAGTTTATTCAGCTCTTTCTTAACAGCTGGTTCTAAGCTAGGATGCATTTTCCTCAATTTCTGTTGAAAGGGTTTAGCCTCTTGTTTCATGGGAATGACATGTTGCATTATATTGGTATCGAATGTCTTAAGATCGTCATACGTCCATGCAAAAATGTCTTTAAACTCATTGAAGAGTCGTATGAAGGCTGTCTTTTCCTGGGGAGTACACGTACTGCCTAGATTGACACATTGAGGTTTGTGCTCAGTGCCTAGATTTACTATTTCCAATTGCATAGTGGAGCTGTTGGTTTTACAGTTCCTTGCAGCTTTAAATTTATCCTTCAAATCATAGAATTTCTCAAGTTTGATTACAGATCTGGGAAGGGTACTAACCTGATTGAGAGATTCTTGAATTGAACAGGGCTTATGAATTACCGCAAAATTATATAGATCCTCATCGTGAGTCATTTCATCGATGATCGCATCTTTAAAAGTATCCTTCAAAGTCAGACAATCAATCAACTGTTCATCATTGTCGAAGACTCTCCAATTGAAAATGTTATCAGGAATGGAAGGTCTAAAAATCAATTCAATAGAGAAAGAATCAGCAAGCATCCCTTCAGACGGAATTAACCTTGAAGCAACGTTAGCTAAAAGATCATCTTCCTGATTTAAATAACGAGGGATAGAACTTATGTTAAAGGCTTCAAATGATAGTAATAGATTCCATACCTCTGCCTGATAATTTCTCATATGCCCAGCAATGCAATGTATAGTGTTACGTACCTGTCTAACGATAATCTCAGAGTCACCTAACACTACCAAAGATTTGGCTCCCAAGTCAATTGCTTTTTTTAGTCCTTGAATCAGAGCTTCGTATTCAGCCACATTATTGGTGCAATCGAATTCTAACCTGCAAGCAACGAAATACCTTTTCCCATAGGGATCTATTAGCAAGCAACCTACACCAGACCCTTCTTTTGACTTAGATCCGTCAAAGTATAGAGACTAGAGACCATTGTTCAGATCTAAATGTACCGTGTTTGGAACTGTAATCTCTTCCAGAACTTGAGTAAAATGGAATAGTTCAGACTGTTGTACTGAGTTTTGGACTGGTGAAGTTTCAGCTTCAAAATTCCCAAAGAAGGAATCGGTCATGTAATTGCCCATTATGGTATCAGTGAATAGCACCAGCTCATTAGAGTCATCCAATCTAGTGACTGTGTGCTTCATATACCATTCTCGATCAATTCTGATCTTGTTTGGATGACCATTATGAGATATCCATAAATGTGACCAATCTGTCTCAAAATATCCTTTCAATTTTTCAAACCAATCTCTGCTAAGAAATAGGCCATATGCTTCCGGGATATCTGCAACAATTATATCAATGATAAAATGGACTTGAGGGTTTGAAGCTAACCTTATCAACACATAATTCAACTTTCCTATCACTTTCACGTTTGATCGATCAAGCTGCACAATGCTTGTATCACAGGGCACAGGGACTGCATTAAGTTTTTTACACACGGAGTATGGCATGACATTCTTTGAAGCCCCTGTGTCTATCATACATTTGTGCACTTTACGATTGCATATTTCAAACGTAAGTAAAAAAGGAGGAGTTGAAGAATCAGATTTCTTGCCTATAGACGAGGCATTGACTGAAGACTTTCCTGAGTTATCTTTAGTATTAGCAGAACTGTTTTGATTAGAATGGGTTTTTCCATTTTTACTTAAAGATACCCCTTGCATCATCTTATCTCGAATTACAGGCAGTTTGAGAAGTTCATAAATAGAAATGTTGGCTCTGATTTTCTTTAAATCTTCAACCAGATCGTATTCTAAATCAAGAGAGGGTGCAGATTTAATATTTACAGGTTGAGTTTTTGTTTGAACAGCTGAACTATTATCTGTAGTAGTTGTAGAAGGTTCCCCTGAGGGCTGATCTTTCTTGCTTCTAGTGTTGTATTGATGCTGATTTACATTGACAACACCCACATCTTCATCATCAGTCAATTCTGTGGTGTCCCAGAAGTGACTGATAACTTGAGGAGGTTTATCTTCCGTGTCATTATCTTTTTCATGGGTATCTTCAGAACTCTATCCTGAAGATTGAGCATTGCTTTCAGCTGATGTTTCTAGACCTGAAACTAATAATTTGAGGAAACCATTAATTTCATCAACACTATTAGCTTCAAAAGGTGGAGTCTATTTTGCAGCTATATTTGGGAATGGCCTTCTGAAAGGTTGTCTAGGTGGTTCTTTATTAGGAGTGTTTTCAGAAGTACCTTTCTTTAAATCAATGATTTCATTGGACAACTTTTTAATAACTCTTTGGAGGCTGTCTAAGTCTAGTGAATCCTAGCCCTTTTTCTCAGGGTTTGTGTTCTTGGTAGTACTGTCAGTCTTCTTATGAGAAGAAGATGCAGAATCAGTATCTACCCCAGGGTTGGTATTTATGGCAAACATGTCTTTTTCAACCTTAATTGCTTCTTCAAATTTTTCAGCAAGGGTAAGTTTGGCTGCTCTTCTGAAAAACATGGCCATTGACAAAGGCAAGGTGGAAGTGTAAAACTCAATAGTGACATCCTCAGCCGACCTTGAGGTAGCAGGAATTCTATTTCTTAGAGTTAGGAATCGCTGGTTAAAATCTTTTACCTTTTCCTTGGTTTCCATGCGAATTCTAGACAATTCTAACACCAAGGCAGCTGGAGTCTTGTCGTCTCCGAACTTGTTCATGAAAGCAAGATCGAATTCATTCCAACTGGTTATAGAACAAGCCGTAAGTGAAAATAACCATGTCAAAGCTTTACCCTCAAATGTATAGGGGAAAATTCGACAAACTACATCTTCATGTTCAACATCCAAGAGCCGAATTGCTAGCATAAAATTCTTGACATGATCTTCTCCTGGCTCTTTCTGCTCAGGATTGAACTTGGGTACAAACTTATCAGGATGCTTAGGTAAAGGGTGTTGGTTTCCTGGGATAGCCACTGCATCCTGAGCTAACCATGGCATGTTAGCATTAGGGTTTGGGAGGATTACACCTACCATGTTCCTTGGAGTTGGAGGTGGTGAAGGTGGTGTTTGAGGAATGCGAGGGGGTGAATGAGGTGGTGATGGTGGTTGACCAGACCCTCCTAATTAGGTGGTCATGAAGAAGATGAAGGTTGATTGGCGCCGGTCAGAAGCTGTTGTATCTGAAGATCAAGCAAGGTGCCTACAGGTTGCTCCTGTTCTTCCGACGCAGGTTCAGTACGATGAGTGCGAGGACGTGTGATCTACGGGAGAGGTAATTCAGTGGGTTGGCGTCTGGTGAGATTTGAATAAGACCTAGTTAAAATCCTACGAGATTCGTTTATGGCCTGTTCGAACTGGTCAAGTTCTTCAGGTTGGTGAGTACCGCTAGAGTTGAATTGGGAGATAAGGTTTCGAACAAAGTCGTTCAGTGGGGCCTCACTCAATCGTGATGACCGGAGAGTACATGTCTATGATTATGACTGTATTTGAGGGGTGATAGGCTGATTGATTTTGTTAACAGGATTGTTTTCATCAGCCATTTACTTAAGTTGGCCCTCCTTCTAGCACCATTGTTGACGGGTCGAAATGTTAAGCCAGAGTCAACCGAGGAACAACCTGATCCAAGAGTTTTTGAGATGCTCTTAGTTGTTTGAGTAGATTTTCCTGACGAGATTAAGGCCCCGTTGCCTTCCCTAAGTTATTCTACACTAGAGGAGAGGATTACAAAAAAAGGGGGAAAACCAAAAACTACAGTTTATTAATCAGATCTATACCTATGACTACACAAGTTAATAAATGTTATATATTACAAAATCAATCAGTTAAAATAAAACCATTTCAAGCAATTAATTTATAATACAAAGAGTTAACTGAATTTTAACAGAAGTTGATAAATTTACAGAGATATATTATAAACACTTGTACATTAATTACAAGAAAACAATCTGGATGTAGTATGAATATAAAGATCTGATTCAAATGTTTTCTTCTGTAAAATAATTAAACGGAAACTACTAATCTATTCTAAGTCCTATCATGATCAAGAGCGTTAAACATATTAACCTAAAATCAAATCTGCCAATGAGACTAATGCATTAATAATCTTGAAAATATTCAAAAGAAATTCAGAGATTAAGCAAGATCATACAATAGGCACATATATCACATGTGTTATGATGTCAATCATCAATTTTACAACATGACATACATCATCAAATCGAAATCAGCATAAGTCGACAATTATAAATAATATATTTGCATAACTCATTAAAGAAATCATGGCAAACATTAATAACATAGAGAATGTGACAAGACCAAGCGATAAAACACATATGCGAAGTATAAATACTGTAAACATATATAAGTATCACCAGTTCAACATACTGTAGCTGCTGACCATAAACAGCCTAGAGTCACAGAAAAATCAAATAGTGGTCTTGACTCCTCCTCCTCAAACCGTCGACCCCTTTCTCAATACCCACATGTCTCTTTAAATAACCCATTCATAGATAAATGGTTCTATACAACCGGAAACCATAAAATCAAAATCGTACCCAATTTCGTTAAAAATGACAAGTGAAACATGTCATTTTTAATATACATTAAATGTTTTGAAATTGGATAGACTCAGTTCATAGCACAAAATCATGAAAGTGACAAAGGCACTAATTATACAGTGACACCTGGAAAACAGTTCTCACCAATCGATTTGTTCCCGATTATGTAGGGATCATCCAGACCGTAGAAAATCATCAAAATCCGACAGAGAAGATACAAAACATTACCTGCAATACTGCACACAAAAGAAATATAATTAAACACACATAAAAAGAAAATAAACTAAACTAAACAATAAATGAATTAATACAAACCAAATACCCGTAAGGAAATAACTTGATTATCAATCTATCATAACTTCAAAACTGAAACCAATAGTAGGTGCACTTCAACCCATTATAAATTCACAGGAGCGTTAAAAACCTGAATGCTCACACCACTTGATGGATTCTGCGACGGACCCTTAAATTGCATAAGAGTAATTTGAGCATTAAGCTCCCATACTTCATCCTCATTCTTATTATTTTCATTCTACAATTTGAGGATTCTACGGATCAACCTATTCTTATGCTTTTAAAGACACAGCAAGGATTTAATGTTTGAATCTACCTTCTCTTTCAACTTTAAATTCTCGGCCTCCACAATATCACGATGAGCCGACATCTCAGTCACTCTTCCTTCCATCCTGTGTATCTTATCCAACAAACAGGTAATGAACATCGGGTGAATCATATCCCCAGCTTGATAAGAACTTGGTAAGTTTGTCTCTACAGTCTTTCCCTTAGCCGGAGGATCAACTCGAAGATCCTTGTCAAACGCAGGAGAACTGTCTTCTGCAGGGTTTGGGATAGACTCATGCTCAATGTCACAACCAACATCAGGAAAAATGGGATTCTGCTCTTCGTCGTCAAGCATGACAGTTTCAACATGAACACTATTGTTCACAGGAGGCTTAACATTCCGACCCTTAGCAACCATGCTTCATGTGAACCTACCAACAAGCTTAGCATTCAGCCTATTACCCATTTGTTTGCAGGTATCAACATTGTGTTTCGGCATCTCAGGAGATAGGCTCGAAGACTTCTTCATGTGCTTAAAGGGCACAGGAGTACCAGGACTACTCACAGGAGGAGGAATAGAGTTATTACAAACGTCGAGGCTCATACGGCCAGTAGGGTTTGACACAGGCTTACACACCAGTGGAGCCAAAACTCGACTAGGTTCCTGACGCCTTAAACATTCTTCTGGACAGTCAAATTGATAGTGACAAAAGGCCGAGAAGCCATTAGGCTCAATAAACTCATCCCATGACAGGTGTAATTTCAACAATTCCCTCTCTATTAACATTCTGACCAAACCGTGATGAAACAAACTGTGACTGATATTTTTTGGTCCCTTTTTAATAGCTGTAGACATCTTAGACAAATCTGGACTAAATAATGAGGCAGATTCGGAGGAAATCCAATAAAAACAGACATTAACCAAAGGTGGTATACATAGGATGAAGAGAGACGACCTTCATAGGTCACATACCTATGGATAAGGTCCAATATTGGTCGCCACTCCTTAAAGTATTTCCGGGCCACACCAGTTCAGAACGATACGTCTTGACAGGGATTCTTCATTAATTGCCTCCACTGAGTTATGTCCATTTGCTTGTACTTAAACCACCGCTCACCTGTCAATGGAAAACTAGTAGTAAGCGCAACTGAATGCTCGTCCACTCAAAACTGAAGATCACCTACCTTAACCTGAGAGTCGGCCAAAGACAGAGCAAACACCCTTGTCACTTCAGGGTTTGAATCCGAGAAATTACTGACAAATGGAAACCACCCGATAGCTTCGACCTTGGTTAAAAGGTCAGGGTTTGAATCAAGAAGCTTCATCTCACAGGGCTCGACTCTCACCACCGGCGCCATGACTAACTGTGCACATGTACGCAGCCTTACCCAGAAAAGATACCAAAGATCAAAACCCGACAGTGAACTAGAGAGTGAGCACTCAGGGTGTAGACCGAGGAGAAAACCTAAGCAATGGAGCCCGATACCTTCATAAACCAGCTGCGACATGAATAAACGCAACCGATAACCCTAAAACTTTGCCATGAAGGGGAATGATAACACTGCAAGGCAATCTAAAATAAGAAATGACAGCAAACAACTCAATATTGAGTTGATCTTGCCATTGTTTGTCTCTGGTTATTGACATAAGACAACTCATTGCATGGACCACAGGTGTTGAACGAGGATAAAGCCACGACGTTGGTTACATACTAACCATTGAATGTGATGGACAGATTCGAGTACAAACACAATGATACCAAATCAACCTTACAGTAGGTGGATCGACTTTGGAGGCGATGGCATGAGTCGAAACAATCCTAAGGATTAAAACTTTTGAACGTTGATGCATAGACCTTAAAGTATAACAGCATTACCTTCGAAGGTGGAAAATAAATTACATGGGGCACGCAGCATAACCATCGTGTCAACCTCGACCCCTTTCATGCAACAATATAAATCACAATACAAATCATATTATATAAGGTCGGGATTAATATTTGCGCTTGGATTATGCAGGACTCAAAGGTTAGAGTACAAGCTTTAGGTAGAACGTGTCATAACCATGAAACCCAAAATCAAACCTTCATAGTATGGGGCACATTATAACAATCAACACCAAACATTAATAACATGAGCAAATATGATTCAGACGTTAAAGGATATACCTAGGATAAGACGTGTTTGCATAAATCATTAAGCTTTTGATATTTTAGGCCTTATCTAGTTTTCCATAAATCGATAACATATACCCCTTAATTAATATTCAAACGAAACCTCTGATAACATGCCAAACCATACTATGATCAATCATCCAAATTCACAATCCTATCAATAACTATAATAATAAAATCGAATAGCAAAATCAAGTAATAACTGTTTGGATAAGACTTCAAGATTTTTTCAAATAATCTATAGTTTTCAAAGGTTGCTTAAAAACATAGAATTTTACTGATTCAATAGCTCACAGAAAGTCATCATTTCAGTAGCTGGTGATTCATTGGATTTGTCCTAAGAAATTCGAACATTTAATCAAAACAAAATAGGATTTTGTTTGATGAAATATGTTCTTTAAAGGCTATTGAGCAGGGGCACAAGAAGGCCATACTACTTACGCTGGGCAGGATAGCAGGCTTAGCCTCACTCCATCAGGCCTCGTGGCCACTGATGTACTATGCGGTGGAGTGTATGAGACTGACCATATATGACTGGAGTACTACACTACTGAGCAACATGAAACACCAGCTCAGTGAGTGTAAGGCAGGTAGGATACGGAACTTCTGGTTCAGCAGCATATTGAGCACGTTTTTATTCAAGCATGCTCCAGGATTGAGCCCAAGAGTGGACGTTCCTCTCCATGGGGTTCGAGATCCGACCCAACGACGTTGGGAAGATTCTATGTGCAGACTGGGGGGTGGTAGGGTGGCCAACCCATATCCAGCTGACTTCTTTCCATGGTGGCGACAACAGATTGTTGCCATAGATGACTACCCCTATGGAGAGATAGATTTCCGAGGGGACCCGGACATGCCATTGCCACCAAGATCGGCATATGGAGAGATAGGTACCGAATCTCGACTCTCACTCTTTTTTAAATTTTTTGAGTTATTTCATTTTTTTGTGTTTTCTTGATTATGTGAAATCAAAAAGACATGTTTTTGCATGACGACACATAGTGACATCTACCATTCATGTGTAGATGTAGGACCACGGTGACCAGAGGGCTTCCCACGTCATAGACGAAGGGGAAGAGGGGATGACATCACAGGTGTGGATGCAGAGCGAACGCTCCAGGGTATTCATACCAACTTCGTGCGACTGACTCACAGGGTTCCCATGGCGTAAGTCGAGGACTTGCTTGAGGCCATGCAGCGACAGGTGGTGGGTGTGCCATGCGCATGGGTGTATTTATTTCGACTGCTAGCTAGAGCCGTAGTGACGTATCATGATCACAACCCTCCCCCTCCACAATATTAGACACCTGGGAGTATAGATGTTTTGTATGACCATGTATTATGTGATGGAAGCTTTGAAAGCTCCACTTTTGTATATGACACTATGTATTACCACATTTTTGATATATATAAAAAGTTTTATGGTGATCGGTTTATTTATTTACATGTGTAAAAAATTTTGTGATTAATTTATTATGAATGAAACAAATGCCAATCTAACATGTAGTTAGCATATGAGTCAGCAACTTGATTATCATTTCTTGGAATGTGTATATATGTAATACTGTCAAATTTTCGTTCTAACAATCTCACACGTAAGAATATTCTCAATAACGTTGGATCTCTAACATGGTACAAACCATTGATATGTGACACTACTAACTCCAAATCAAGACGTACCTCAAGAGATAGAACGCCATGTGAAATGGCATCGTGTAGAAGCTCGATAACGGCACTATATTCAGCAACATTGTTGGAAGATGGTCGTAGACATACACCTCCTGAAGATAGTACCTAACCCATAGGAGTATAAATCACCCAAGTGGCAGAGGCTGAGTGTTGAGTGTGATGGCTTGCACCATTCACGAATCCTATGTGGGTGGAATATTCCATTGACATCTGCCACAAGAAACAGAAACTAATCACAAACCCGATCACGATAAAAAAGACCTAACTATGAAAAGTTGTATAATAGTATACAAAAAGCAGCCTTGGCTAAAGATCATGCATAGTATTTTTTAATATAGAGCCCATTTCTAGGCTCTTCCAAAGCTGTTCCTTCGTAATAGACTAACTCATAGGAACCCTTCTCTAAGACACGCTTGACCACGTAAGGACCACACCACATAGGATTAAACTTCCCTGCCCCCAAGAGTTCTTTCGATTGATCCCACAAAAGGAACAAGTCTCCTTCACTAAACACTCTTGGATGGACAGACTTGTCATATTGGACCTTAACGCGATGCTTATTAACCTCTAGAGCCACCAAGGCATCTCGACGCTGCTCATCAAGTTGCTCGAGGTGGACCAAACGCTCCTCCAAAGGTGAAGTGTCTGGTAAGAGTTCCACAACTAGCTTCAACGAAGGAATCTCGCATTCAAATGGCAATATTGGCTCCACTCCATGCACAAGATGATATGGAGAAAAACCAGTGGCAGTATTAACCACAGTTCGATATGCCCGCAAAGCAGGGTATAACATAATATGCCAATTCGTCTTGCTCTGTGCGATGGTTCGTTGGAGAATGGACTTAAGTGATTTATTCACTGCTTCAACCTGTCCATTCACTTGGGGGTAGTAAGAAGAGGAGTGCTCTTGCTTATACCCTAACTTGGATGCCAACTCTTCAATCATATGGTTCTGAAAGTGCAAGCCATGGTCAGTGACAAGCTCTCTCGGAATCCCGAACTGAGTAATGATTTGGTTGAATACGAAGTGAGCGATTGTCTCACCGTCATATTTTACTGTAGGCATTACCTCAGCCCATTTCGTGAAATAATCCATTGCCACTATAATATGATGGTGCCCCCCAGCCGAAGCTGGGCTGCAATCCATAAAATCGAGCCCCCACTTGGTGAAGGGACCGGTGGTGATAATGGGATGTAACGGGGCAGGCTTTGAGCGCATATTTTGTGCAAACACTTGGAAAGGGTGGCACCTCTTGACCACATCAACACAATCTTTAAAGATCGATGGCCAGAAATAACCCGCTCTCAAAATCTTTTGAGCTGTAGAAAGCCCCAATAAATGATCACCACACGCCCCTTCATGGCAATCATTCAGCACAACCTCAACCTCCTCATGATTTAAACAACGTCGTAAAATGGAATCTACCCCACGGCGGTACAAAGTATTGTCCACTATAAGGTAGTTCTTAGAGACGTGATGTAATCGTCGTCGTTCATCTCGCGAGAGGTGAGTAGGAGTCCTCTGTGTTTGCAGATATACTATGATTTCTCCATACCATGGGTCAGACGTTGCGATTAAGAAGATGTGTTCGTCAACAAACGTATCTTCACAAACCGACTCCTCAGCCTCGCTCGGAAAATCCAATATAAGCTCTGCAAAAATCAATGATTTCTTTGACTTTGCCGAAACAAATTCGAGATCGAATTCTTGCAGGATGACAATCCATTTATTATACTTTCCCCCAATCATCCTTCGTGTGAGGACGAACTGAAATGGATTGACACAAGCCACAACCGAGTTCTAGTGAAGGAGAATATAATGTCTCAAACGCTGAACTGCATGTACGGTCGCTAAAGCAAGCTTCTCGACATGAGAATAATGAATCTCTGTGTCAATAAGGTTTCGGCTCAGATAATATATGACATGCTCCTGGAGCTCCTCATCCTCCTAAACCAATACCATACCAATCGTCTCTAAAGATGCGGCCACATATAATAGGAAATCACGGCTATAATCCGGAGGACTAATCACCGGGGCCAATGCTAGGGCTCGCTTAAGAGCATCGAAGGACTCCTGGGCTCGCTCATCCCATTCAAAGGGAGTATCCTTCTTCAAGAGATGCATGAAGCCTCTAGTCAAATTAGAAAAATTGACCACAAACCTTCGCAAGAAGTTTTCCATACCTTGCAAACACTGAAGATGATGAATATTCTTCGAGGGAGACAACTGAAGTATTGCCTCAACCTTTAAGGGATTGACTCTTATGCCCTCCTTTGAAACGATAAATCCTAATAAACGACCTGACTTTATACAAAAGATGCACTTATGAGGATTTAATCAAACCGAATAGTGCCGTCATCTTTCGAAGACCAATCTCAAGTGATATGAATGACGCATTCTCATATGATAATGACCAGTGAGGTCATCCAAAAATACTTCAATAATAGACTTGAGATCGTGGAAAATCAAGGTCATTGCTCGCTGAAATGTAGCTTCGGCATTTTTAAGGCCGAAAGGCATTTTCCGATATGCAAATGTTCCCCAAGGACAAATAAATGCAGTCTTGTGTTGGTCCTCAGGTTTAATCTGGATCTGATTATACCCGGAAAAGCCATCCATAAAGGAAAACACCTCGCTACCCGCACACTCATCCAAAATCTGATCAATAAACGGTGTGGGGAAGTTATCCTTAGGACAGGAACGATTTAAATCGCAGAAATCAATGCATATTTGGATCGCTCCCTGCTTCTTATCCACTGGAACGGGGTTTGAAACCCACTCTGTGAAGGGAACGAGATAGATGAAACCGGATTTCAATAGCTTCTCTATCTCTGCCTTAATGGTGGGTGCTTTCCTAGGATTCACAACACGTAAATGTTGTCAAACAGGCTTAGCGTTGGGGTAAGTCTTAATCTCATGTTCGAAAATCTAAGGGTCAATACCTGGCATCTCATCATAAGACCAAGCAAAAATATCACCGAATTCCTTGAATAGCTCATTATACTCGAGAATCTCATCCTGGGAACAATCCGCCCCAATATAGACATTCTCAATGGTGCCAGGATTTTGAGAGATGTTGATAGAAATCGTGGAAGATATGTTCGCCATGTTCCCATCGGCCATCTGACCAGGAGAGCTTAATGGAATCATGGGACTACCAACTCTCTGACTAAGAATATCCCTATAATCCTCATGCTCCAAACGGTCAAGCGGTGGAAGGAAATATGATCTATGATGAAGTTTTCTCCCATGGCGGCTCAACACCCAACATAGCCTCGATAATTGCTTCATCAGAAGGGAAAACCGTATCCAGAAAATCGTGGGCATGAGAAGACTATACTGCCCATGCAGGCAGCACATAGGGGTCTTCCTCCTCCATCCGCGAAGAGGAAGAACAAGGCTCCACAACATCCATAAGATTGGCTTGATAAGCTATCATGGTTGCAGGAAGCGACACGTTGGTTTCGACAGGCTCACACGAAATGCTCAGTGCAGGAAGAATCCAAGGATCTTCCATATGAGTTTTGCAAAAAGACACTAAGGTCGTAGAAGATGAAGCCTTATCGGAAATAGATCCTATCATGAGGACCGGCGCAGGACAACTAAAGCTCCCCATAAGGGATGGATACATGCCTACACCCACACTCCTAGTTGCCGGCTGAGAGTGTTCAACAACCGGAACCGAGGTTCTTGAAGATGCGGTAACGGGGAATTCTTGAATGCCATTTAATCCATCGTTACAATCTTTCCGTTATGTGGAAAGCATAAAACGTGAAACACGGAAGAAGCAACAGCTTGCATACTATACATCTAGTTCTGACTCAGCAAGAGATTATAGTCGAGGGGCGCATCAACCACCTCAACCTCTATTGCAACGGTCTTCCCTCCCAAACGGACTTTAAGGGAAGGAATGATGCCGTGCAGCCTAAAAGATATCCCATCAAAAGCAGTTAACATAGTTGCTGACTTCGACAACTCACGAGAACCAAGACCCTTCCAACAGGACAAATACATCACAGATGCAGCAGCGCCCTCGTCAATCACAGTGCGCTTGAAAATCATATTAATACATTCTACGTGTACCAAAAGTGACACATAGTAGGGCAAGCGAGGCTAATGACCTGTGGTTTCAAATTTGATCACTGAGAAAGAATCATCACCGTTCACACCAAGAGCAGAAAGAAAGGCCTTCCTTTGCGAAGGACAACTCTGAAGCACTTCCAATGCAGACATCGCACAAGGAGTATGGCCCAAATCCTCGACAACTAAATAATTCTAGGTGGCTCAGGCATTTGGATTATGCCCCGAGCACTTAAGTACCCCCTTAGGAATGCAAGGTGCAGCTTCAGGTTTGTCTGCAGGTTTCTCAATGCACAAAGGAGTTCCTGGTGGATCAGGTTCTTTGCCTGGGTTGGGTTGTGACGATCCATAATATTTCACATGAGTCACAACCTTGGCAGCACGGACCATGTTAATGCACCCAGGAGCACTAGCCTCTGGTGGATCATTCTCACTAGATTGCTCCTGGGACTTCGAGTTCATATTTTGGTTGTGTGGTAAAGGGTTCGTTAGCATAGCTGGGCCTTGTGCTAAGAGTCTCGAAGCTTCATCAATTCTAGGGCACAAGTAAGTGAGGTGATCATCCTTACATAGCTTGCAAGGGAACTTAACCTTACGTTTCGCTTGCTTGTCCCCACCAGCATTTTGACCGTTCTTGTCATGATTGGAAGCATTCTCATTCTTATTCCCACCCTTTCGATTATTATTCTTACCCTTTTTCTTATTCCGTCCGAGTTGTTGGTTACCCTTTTGGTCCAACGATTGTACAGAAAGTACACTCACTGTTTGGGTGGGTTGAGACGAAGCCGTAGCTTGTCCCGAGGCAGATTGGTTGAGCGACAATTGACTAACTTGTTTTGCAACCGAATCTGCAGGTTTCGCACTTGCACAACCCACAATGCCATCGACATGTGGTCCAGGTTTGACCTTGGGATCGAAACTAGAATGAGGAGCGTTGGGAATAATCTCATACAACAAACCGGACTGAGCATAAATCAAGTCCAGTTCATGCGCCCTAAAGATTGCTTGTTCCTCATTCTACACTTTGGATGTGGAAACATCCTTCGTGATATATGGCAATAAAGACTTGAGGAACCACTTGAGAAGGAACTCTGGCAGTATAAAGGCTTTAATTAATCTCTTCCGTCTACACCACTCCTGAATATGATCAGAAATATGGGTGGCTTTATCTTGCCGAAATGTCGAGAAGAGTTCAGTACCAACATCATAGCACACTGGTAGCTGGAAGTGATTAAGAAAAGTCATCGCAAGATTGTCGAACAAGGTAAAGGACCCCTTTGGTAACTCTATATACCATTTCACCGCAAGCCCTGTGAGGGTGCATTGAAATAGTTGCAAGTGGACTGAGTCCTGATGTAACGAAGTCAAAGAGCAGCAAAGTTGAAACGTGGTAATGTGTTCGCTCGAATCCTCTCCCGGTTTTCCTTCGAACTTAGGTATGTCCGAAGGAATCTTGGTAGGGACAGCTGGCCAAGCCGGGTCATGAGCCACGGGATCGTTCATAAGTCTCGATAAGTCAGGAAGGTTAAGTGTCGCGAGGAAAGGGAGCTTAGCATGATGAGGTCGATGGACCACTCCCTAGTTCACATAGGTTTGAGCACCACCATGGCCTTGGCCATAGTGTCCTCCTCCTGTCTGACCTGTATAAGGTGACATGGAAGTACCATAGTAAGGTGGATATTGATTAGTAGGAGCTACAAATCCATAATTAGGAGAGTAAGCAAGGTTTTGATACCCGCCTCCGTAAGGTGAAGAAACCTGTCCATACTGCAGACTGTAATAAGGTCCATAGGTCATCACAGGTGATGTCCCATGGGACACTCCGTAGGTAGGAAGATAAGCTCCGGAAGGAGGAACATACATACCCGAAGTAGGTATATATGCCTCAGACGTAACAAGCTGACCACTAGAGGGGTGGATATAGCCTCCTGAAGCAACGGGTGGTATATAAACTTGAGACACAATCGGCCTAGTAACCACAGTACAAACCTGACTCGTAGCCATATATTGGCTTGAAGGACCATGTGGGTAAGGTGGAGGATGTACATTTGAAGAACCCAGAACCGAGGACGAAGGGATGTCTTTAATAAGATATGTACTTGTGCCTATCGTCACTCATCTTAGACCTGGTATCCTAATCGGATCGCTAACCCTAGAACTAGGAGGGAGATGAGATGTAGTTTCCACCATCGGGATGGAAGATGCAATGTGACTAGTAGTCCCAAACCTCTCTGCAAGGTAAGGAATGGGGTTGCCCCTAGGCATAGTGATAGGCTCAGAGTCGGATTCGACATGAAATGTCAAATCATGCATAGGAAAACAAGTCGTAGCATAACTACCGTAGCTAGTACTGGCGGGTGGAAAGTGAGTCTCGGCATCATCCGACATTCCATACCGGTAACATGTCAATGGGGAATCAGCCCTAGGGTGAGTAGGTCTATCATGCAAAGATCCTATCTGAGAAATCATCGGACCAAACCCAGCTAGGTCAGGTAAAGGATCGTATGTAGGAGTAAGTTCGCCATCGTCAATACGAACAAGAGTAGGTGGCTCAGGAATAGTTTCTGAATGATCCTCCATGATGTGTGAATCAGTGTGTGACATAGTCCGCCCAGACTGTCTAGGTCTCTCTCCCAAAGGAGGAGGAGAAGTGGAAGGAGAAATTCCTGCTAACCGATAAGAACGGCGTGGAACCGCACTCGAATCCACAATGACTCAAAAAAAAGCAAAGACTCTCTATTTACGTAGACCCTAGGCCAACTAGCGTGCACAGAGCAATCACTAATAAAATCTAAAGCCAAATGCAAGCAAACAAGGGCTGGATAAGTGAGCTCCCGAATGAAGTAGGTATGTCTCGCCTAGGAGAGGCCTGAGACTCCCATACACAACAAGCGGAGGTACATAACCAATTATTGTGGCCCTCAGCTTCAACGCGTAAAGCAACTGTGCTGTCCGACCCCAACCTGGCTGGGCACATGCAGAATAACCTCTATAAGTACCCCCTCGATATCCTAGGTAAGGTCACTAAGGTCACCTCAATATAATCAAATCTCAGGCAGACATTCGCAGGCGGGATTGACCGTATGGGCAGGGTAGCAAAGCCCGAAACTCCCGAAAGAGTCCCCAGATACGAATACAATCCTGGCAATATTTCCGGTGCTACTCAGTTATGACTAGGGGTCATCCCAATCAATAACCGCTCACACTGCCTCATGCTTGACTCCTGTTTGAGAGGAGGATCCTGAGAACAATGGTTATACCAAGGATTTCACACACTCCCTGGACAGACACCTAAATGTTGTTGTTTAGTGATCTTGGAGAATTAACTTATAATTAACTATTCCAAGATCCTAAAACCTAAGCTTGTTGGTGCACCCTAGAAAATAAAAGAGTGTAATTAATTTTAATTAGCGTTGATTTTAGTTGGCTTTATTACTCAAAAATAGGATATGGTCATGCAACTAGTGGTGTTATGACGCAATAAGAAGTAAAATGCACACCATAACAATCAATGCAAATGCATTGTGTCCATGTAAATAGGGTATGCGTACTACGTGAAATGCACAGTTTTTCTTCAAATGATGAATGCAAATTTTCCTATATGAAGTCCTAACTAGTACTCCAAAGCAAATCTAGATCTAGTGCAAGTACAATGCAAAGTGCAAAATGCAATGCATTATGATAAGCAAATGTTTTTGGATTTTTTGAAAATATAAGAGATGCAAAACGAAAAAGAATGATTCTACCACCCTCAGACTCTGCAAGCACACATAGACAGTATTCAAGCAAAGCACTAAGGTAAAAGAACTCTAATGCACTAATCTCAAACAAAAAAATGAAAATGCCATGACAAGAACTTTCCTAAAAAACAAAAGAAATTTAGGCTAAAAAAAATGTTTCCAATCAGAACTAGAGGTCAAAATAGACTCAGGAAGTGCCAAAGGAGACTCAGCAACTAACATCATTCACCCAGCAACCAATTAACTTCCACAAAAAGGGAAAAATCCAGGGTATACGCGACCGTTCACAGTAAACCCGCGTGTATACGTGGAAATCCCAGAGGAAACCGCGTGTATACGCGACTGTAAATCAAAAACCCGCGTACAGGAAGAAAAGGTGCATAAAACAAGGCAAACAGATAGGATGAGACCAACTTCACTCCAATCAGACTCTATCAGGCATACATGCCCCTAGACCCGACACAGAAATAAGAGAGAAAGAGCAATTCAAATACATTGAATGCCAAGAAAATCACCCACAAAGGACAACTACTAGGAACTCCCCAGCGGAGTCACCAATTCTGTTACGGAGAGAAATTCCTATGGCTTGGGGTACCACAACAGATAGACTTGACTCCAGAAATCAATCTTTCCCAATATGCAATAGAAATAAAATGTCTAACACTAAAGGATGAGACCTCGTACCTTATTCCGAACGGTTGAAGTAGATCCCCGTTGAGCTTTCCAATCTTCAGCTTGAATTGATATAATACTTCCTCAACAACAAGTAAACAATACAAGCATACTATATATCATGGTGTTAGATCTATTCTAGCATATATAATCAATAGTGTAAAAGCATTTGACATATTCCAATGGATACAATATTCAATCAAATACACATCATTGGACAAGGAAAGATAGTTCTTATTAATATAAATAAGAGATTACAAGATAGATACAACCTCTGACAGCATGTCTGGGAATCGGAGAAACTAAATCCCCCACTTGGGCCTCCACCACCTCAATCCTCCATCTCTCAATAGCAAGCTCAGTAGAAAAGGAAAGCTTGGGAAGAAAACAATAGTGCTCCAAAGGGACTAAGGGATGTTGAATCAAGTATAGTTCTGGCAACAATGGACTATAGTTTTGTTGCTTCAATCTCTCTATATGCCTTCAATGTACCAAGGGGTTCCTTATATAGCTTCACAAGGGATAATGAAGGGTCGAATCCGAGCGATCTCAAGGCATATGGAAGGCCAGGAGTCGAATGAGTCGGATCCAAGTCAAGGAAAACTCCAAAAGGATTTGGACTTATGCACACATCCCGATGTACGTGGTTATAGGATTCAAACCCGCATATGTACGCGGTTATCGGGGAAAAAGGCATGTATATCATATTTTATATAGTTTTTAGGGATGATCAAGGTAACATCAAAGGATAAAATATGGTCCATGGGGTCTAAAGAGTCTGCAGCGGGATAGGGGAAGGCCATACAAAGTGTGATTCACCTAGAGTGGTGAAATCTGCTATAACACCTAGCAACAAGGCTTAGTCACCCTTTACATGCTGCATGTCCATTTAAACAAGGAAATAGGCAAAAACCACATGGGAAAATCCTCCCTTAAACATGGACTGTAAAACAAAATTTGGAAATATTGTCTTCACTCATGCTTCATAGCATGATCAGCAATCCCCAGTAGTGATTTGAGATTGCTGAAGGTCTTCTCACAAAATGCTTTGGTGAAGATATTAGCTACGTGTTCTGAATATGAAGAGAAGAGTAGGTGAATGGTGCCATCATGCACAAGCTCTCTGATGTAGTGCATATGGATCTCAATGTGTTTGGTTCTCTGCTTCTGAACTGGATCTTTGCAGATTCAAATGGTACTCTAGTTATTGCAGTAGATGGTAGTTGAGTACTATGATTCGAAGCCACACTCTCCAAGTAAACCCTGCAACCATAAACATTGAGTTGCTGCATTAACAACTCCTCTGTACTCTGCTTCTGTAGATGAAAGTGCAATGGCACTCTGTGTCTTGCTTGACTAGTTGATTGGCCCTTCTGCAAGCATGAACACATATCCTGATGTGTACTTTCTATCTGTGCTATCACCTACCCAATCACTATCAGTAAATCCAATCAAATCAAGATCAGATTTTGCTTTATAGAAGATCCCATGTGTCCTTGTTCCCTAAACAAAGTTAAGGATCCTTTTAGATGCTTTCCAATGGATCTCATGAGGCTGATCCATGTATCTAGAAGTCACACTTACTGCATAAGAAATATCAGGTCTAGTATTTGTAAGATACAACAAACATCCAATCAATTGCCTATACAGTGTATTTTTTACCATAGGTGAAGAATCAGCTTCTTCCAGCTTCACTCCTGAAAGGAAAGGAGTCTTGCTTGGTTTGCAGTCCTTCATTCTGAATTTGTTCAGCAAATATAGGGCATACTTTTACTGGTGCACCTTGATTCTAGCTTTGGTTTGAGCAATCTCAAGCCCGAAGAATTGGCTTAAGAGCCCCAAGTCTGTCATGGAGAAGGCTTAGTTCATTGCACCCTTCAAGGAAGTAATCTCATCCTTTGAGCTTCCTGTAATGAGGAGGTCATCAACATATAACAAAATGATCATCAATGAACCATTAATTAACTTCAAATAGACATTTTGATCTGATTTGCACCGAACAAAATTCAGTAATAGCAAGAAGCTATCAATCTTGGCATACCAAGCCCTGGGGGCTTGCTTTAGCCCATACAATGACTTTCTCAACCTGCACACAAGAGAAGGGTTAGTAGAAAAATCCTTGAGGCTACTACATTTATATCTCTTTAGTGATATCTCCATTCAGAAAGGCACATTTTACATCCATGTGATGTACCTCCCATTGCTTTGAGGCTGCAATGGCTAAGGCTAGCATGATGGACTCCATCGTTGCCACTGGTGCAAAGGTATCATTGTAATCTATGCCATGAACCTATGAGTAGCCCTTGCCTACCAATCTATCCTTGTACTTATAGGTGAACCATCAGCAGCAAATTTGTTCTTGTAGACCCACTTACACTGAACTAACTTCCTCCCTGGGGGAAGATCCACTAGCTCCCATGTGTTGCTCTTCTGGAGTGTGCTGAACTCTTCCTTCATGGATTCTTTCCATCTTGGATCTCCTGCTGGTTATTCATATGTTTGAGGATCTTATTCCACCATCAAATAGTATTTCTCAGTAAACATAGGATCCTTCATGCACAGACCACTCTCAAATTGAGATCTAGTCCTCCTTGGGTCATTGGGATCCCCAACTAGCTCTCCTGTTGCATGTAGTGTCTTGGATACCCATTTTGGCCTTTTAGGGCTGTTAGGGTCTGCAATAAACTCATCACTATCAGACATATCAGAATCATCATGTTCAACAAACTCTTCACTTACTTTCAGAGGTTCAGGTGGTGAAGAGGTTTCTCCAACTTCCACTGCTGCAAGGGGTTCTTCTTGAAACTGAACAAACCTTTCAATGAAGGATTTGTTAGTGCTCAAATTTATCAGCTTGTACTGTTTTGAATCTTCAGAGTACCCAACAAATAGGCACTCTTGGCTTTGGGGCTGCAAAGCCTTTCTCTTTTCTGTTGGAATTCTAGCCCAAGCCCTTGAGCCAAAAATCCTGAAATGGGTCACATCTGGCTTGTGCCCACTCCATGCTTCGAAAGGAGTCATACCATCAAGATTTTTATGAGGCAACCTATTTTGGATATAGGCTGCACATTTGATAGCTTCGGACTAGTACTTTGGTGGAAAAGTTTTGGCCTCCATCATGCATGTTGCCATCTCCTTCAGTGATTTGTTCTTCCTCTCAACAACACCATTCTGTTGTGGTGTGTAAGGGATAGAATGCTGCATCTGAATACCTGCATCTGCAAAATAATTAATAAAATCAGACTTGACATAATCACCACCATTGTTAGATCTGAGGACCTTGAGTTTCCTCCTAGACTGGTTTTCAACCAAAGCCTTAAAGACTTTGAAGAGGCCAAAAACTTCAGACTTGTGTTTCAGGAAGTAAACCTAACAATACCTGGAAAAGTCATCTATGAAAGTCAATGCATATTTGTCCTGACTCATGGACATATGAGGGAATGGTCCAGCAACATCACTGTGGATCAACTCGAGGGGTGCAGAGGTTCTCTCATGACTAGCTCTCTCAAATTTATGCTCTGCGTGTTTTCCTATGATACAACCTTGGAAGACTCCTTTGGAAAATTTTATCTTGGGAAACCCTATGACCATCTCTTTTTCACTAAGATCAGAAATATACTTGTAATTTAGGTGGCCAAATATTTCATGCCAAAGCTTGCTTGCCTCATTAGCATGAATCAGAAGAGCAGAGGGGTTTGAGTAGGGTAGGAAGTGTGAGAACATGTATACCTTTTGAGCATGATTTGCAACTCCTTTTGCAATGACTTTACCACTTGAGATCTCTGTGATCTCAACTTCATCAGGGGAGAATATGACCTTCTTTGGAGACCCAGTGTGAGTCATATGGTACACTGATAAGAGGTTGGAGGCAAGACCAGGCACATACAACACATTGTTGAACTGACCATGATCAAGATCAATCCTCCCTTTGCCCAAACTTTCAGTGAGAGAGTCATCTCCCAGTACTATAGGTGGTCCTTTCGACATGTCAAGTGAGGATCAGAATTCCTCCTTGGTCAAAACCATGTGTCTTGAAGCTCCAGAATCAATGATAAAACTGGGTGAGCTTAATGTGCCAACAACCAATGCATGAACTCTCTCTCTGTCATCTGAACTTGATCCTCCTTCTCTCTTCTTTGAGCTGTCTGGAAGGGAGATGCCATTCTTCTCCAGGAGTTGGTTCAGCATGTCTATTTTCTTCTTCATACAAGAGCTTTCAGTGTGATTACCCTTATTGCAGTATGCACACTTGCTCATTTCTCCTTTGTTTTTCTTCTTCTGATAGTTCTTCTTGGAACCTTGTGGCTCCTCTGGAGACTTGTTCTTGTCTCTCTTTTGCTCAGGTGGATTTTTAGATTTCTTTTGCTTTTTGAATCCACCCTCGAATCTCCAGCAACCAGAGCTTGCTATTTGGATGGTTTGATGGTGCCCATCATCACCATCTTGTCCTGTTCTTGTGTGCGAGATTCCATGAAATCTGCAAGGCTAGGCATCTTCCAGGTTCGAGTTGTCAACTTTGTTGCATAGAAGGTTGAAACAAACACTGAATAGTCAGGGCCAAGCTTTGAGATAATGGCCAAGACCAGTTGATCATCCTTCTTTTCGATCCCACATTGTTTTAGCTGCAAAACAAGTGCTTTGAACTTGGAGAAATAGAGTTGCAGTGATTCAAAGCTATTGGGACTCAGGGAAATCAGTTCATTTTCGATTTGATGTCCCCTCATCTCATCTATATTTCCAAAAAGATTAGTAATCTTATCCCATACTTCATTCGGTGATGTCAATCCATCAAGATGGAAAATGAGGTCTCTGGAAATACTCAGACACGGGAGACCATAGGCCTCATCCCTCCTGTTGTGCCATTTTATCTTCTCTGCAGCTGCATTGGGATCTACTTCCGTTGCCATAGTCACCCTGTAGAGGCATTTCGCTCTCAATAATATCTCCATCTCTGCTTTCCATTCAAATAAGTTGAAGGGATTCAAGATGATCTTCTAAGATTGATCCATAGCTTAGAAATTGTCCTGGCTGTCAGTAGAAGGCTCCCAATCACTGATGTCGAACCTGCAAAACAATTTTGAAGGAGAGAAATCGATCTACAATGGCTCTGATACCATGTGGAAATTAAACCCAGTGATAGAACAATTTTACTCACAGCAATTATCAATTGATCATGCAAAATCACTCACAAAAGAGATTGAAAATGGAGCTGAACACTAAACTGTATTAAATCAGTGTACAATAGCCAAACCTATAACATAATAGGTTGCTACATTAAATAATTACATAAGGAATTCGAATGCACGAGGAGGCATATCGAATCTAGTCAAAAGCAGGCTTACTAAAATTAAGCAATTCCCCCATAGGTCCATAAAGTAGTTTCCAAATCAGTCATGGAGCTCACGAATTGGCAAAATAACTTAGGCAAGATAAAGAGTGATGGAATGACAACTCATACATGCTTTTCAAAGAAGAAAAGAGTGGAGGATGTGGAGGACAGAAAACTAGTTAACCTCACCTAGTCAAACTTTCCCAATTGCCTTAAAGCACTGAAAAAGCAGAAAATAAAGTAGAAAAAGCAGAAGGGCACCTAGGAGGCCAAGAATAAAGCAGAATTGATTCTTTGAGGTTTCCCAAGCACTACATGAGTCAAAATAGGCAAGTTTGACCACTATGGATAGGTAAATGACAACTTGCATAAGGTGGGACACATGAACTAGGCAAATAAGACAAAAATATTTAAATTAATGTCTAAGGTAGCTAACTATGGGTTGATTATTCTAACATTCTTCCTGTCTAGGCACTGGGAGGAAAAGTGTCCTTGCTTGTGGTAGATACAACACTTGACCTTTGACACGTCAAGGTTCTTCTTACCATCATTCTTCCTCTTTGCCTTCCCCTTGCTCTTCCATGTAAGGTCTCTAACCTCCTCATCCACAATTTGTGCAGCACTACTGGATGAGCCTGATCCTTGACCCATGTGGGTCTCCTCCTACACAAATTCATCCCATAGTATTTGCCAATCAGGAAGCTTCTCCCTAGCCACAACACCTTTGACAAAGGTGTCCCATGGCTTAGAGAATCCATTAAGGGCTATCTGAACTAGCTCCTCATCTTTTGTCCTAGATCCAATAGCTCTAAGCTCATCCCTGATCTATGTGAGAATCATAAGATAAGGCACCACTCCTTCTCCCTTGGTCATCTTGGTGCTGCACATCCTCTCTTGCAACACCATTCCTCTGATTCTCGTTCTTGCTCTGGTACAGACTCTCCAAAGCCTTCCACATTTCTAATGTGGTCTTCTTTCCATAAATGTGAGGGGCTATATGGTCCTTCACTCCATCCATGATAATCAGAATGGATTTGGAATCAATCTTCTTCCAAGCTGCTATATTTTTCGGATCTGTGGGTGCAACCTTCATAGAGTTAATGTGCTCCTCTACATTACTGACACCTAGGATCCTTGTGATCCTTTCTTTCCATGTAGGAAAGTTCTGAGCACAATGGAGTCTATCCTCAACTCTCAACTGCATGACCATAGTGAAGTGTACCTGCCAAACCCTAGATCTGGAATTCTAGGTTTGTGCCTTCATATAGATCTGCCCCTGATCTATCACTGCAGATGCAAATCTCCCAGCTTTAGCTCACTAGAGCTCTGATACCATGTAAATTTTCCTTTAATATTCAAACTAGGGCTAATAGTTCATGCAAGATCTCTACTGATAACCACACATGAATATCTTTTACAGTATGCAACGAAATATAAAACTGAGAAATAACTCACAACATCACATCACAATATTGACACTATTATTTTGGGTCTAGAAACCCCCGAAAAAACCCAAGATGGGAAAACCAGTTCAACAGTCAGATATATATTTTATTATGAGAAAATATGGAACTTTTACAATCACTACAAATTCACCCAAACCTGGTGAATGCAATACCTAGAAAAATCACTGGGCAAATCCCAGCTAAACCTCAACACCCTCCTGTGTGAGTGTACAACTTAGCTGTACGAAGCTTGATGATCCTGCTGCTCACTCCTCCGTCTTCTCAGCTAAATCCTCTATTTGAATTTCTCTCCCCGTCTGTTTCTTGTCTCTCTCATAATACAAGTGTGTGTGTTCTCTCCACCAATTGATCTCTCTTTTGTAACTTTAGGTAAAGCAAAAACCCTAATTTCACTTTCACTTTAACTAGTAGAAAAGAAATAACCCTAATTTCACTTTCACTTTAACTAGTGGTTCACTAAAGTTAATTTACGTCACTTTAATTTATTTTCCAAAGTAAACTTAGGAAAAGTAAATTAAATACGACTAGTTTCCTAATTTAAGTCTTCTGCATGCAAGAACACATGCATGCATGAAGACCTTCCTTGTTGCTACTAGTTTAACACTCCCAGACTAAAGGAGTAGGATACAAAGCCTCATTGGGTAAAGGAAAAATATGGAAGAAGATCCAGGCAAAGGAAATAGATGGGAGTGTAACAACGTTTTCAAGTCTTATAGTTAGTACACAGGAAGGAGCAAGAAACCTAACAGAACAAACAAAGGAAAAGCCACCCAAAGTAGGGATATAGAAATATTGACAAAAGAAATAATTTCAAAAGGTAGGAATGTGGTTCTGCAACAGCTGGTGCCAAAAGACTTCGTAGAAGCCTCTTTGTCCTTAAAATACCAAAAGGCACGATTTAACAATCCAAGGAGACAATCATGCCCAATTTTGGACCAACAGAGAACATTGGTCATAAATGGCTATAAAGACCACAACCAGAAGTTAACATTGCTTACCCTTCCACTATAACTACTCCAGTGAGTACTTAAATTTAAGCAATGTCAAACTTCACCTATGCAGCTTGTGAATCCTAAACTTGTGTGTCCATTACTTCTTGATGCATAAAAGGGACATGTAGCTTTTAGTGCAGAGAAAGATATCTGCTCAAACAGTTATTTGACAAGAAAAATGCAAATTTACTCCACAATACAATGCTAGTCTTTCTGGCGTATCTAAAGGGAGATGCTAATTTGGGCCATTTAATAAAGGAAATTGAGCAAGGAATATGGACAAGGATGCTACAATGAACTATCACAAGATATGCGACATAATTTGCTTATATTCCACTAAAAAGACTATTTTAATGGAACAAGCTACCTATGTTCACAAAAAAGAGAAAACTAGCTTAATTGTTGCTTAAAAAATAGGAAGAACTGTTGTGACTGAAAGCATGTAGCATAAAATAATGAGTTGTTTGCAGCCACAGGAAAATGATATAGGTCTATCAAATGGAGAATTCAGTTTAAATACATAATCATAAAAACTTACCTAATTGGGGCGACCACTAATTAAGGTGCTTTTCTGCCGAGTTTTGTTCCAGGCCCCTAAGTGGACAAAGACTCTTGGCATCTTGCTTTGAGACAACATAACTTTCATAAGCATTCAAGAACTCATAACTCCATTCAAACTTGCCAATTTTCAACAAGAAAAGAAAATAGTAGGAAGCAAATGTAGATCAACTGAATGCAACCACTCTTAACTTCTCTTCAAGTAGTTATTCAGCAGAAAACTTCCCAATGTGACAATTCTCAATCTCTGAGAATTTTAAGAATTCAAAACTTTTATGGAGTAACTGTCAACACTTGTCACGATGTATACTTCTACAGTTAATTGACATACAATGAAAACTATAGGAGACAGTAGCTCCTACAGTTGTATATGGCGCTTAAAAGGAAAATACAAGTTTAAAATAAAAGTATTGACTGGACAACAATAAAAGAGAACTAGTTGGAAATCAACTGCCATGAAAGAGAGAAGAATAACTTATGAAGATTTGAAGGGGATACATGTAATCATGTAGACAGACTAGGTTGGTTTAATTGTGTTCCCAAAATTGAGTTACAAGACATATGTAAAGTGACCTATCAATATATACATAAAACAACTGATAAAAACATACAAGTATAATCTACCATCCTTGAAAAACATACCTTTCATGGAATAAGGTTGTTGAAATCCCAAGGAATTCTTTGGTTTAGCTTCATTAATACACATAGGTCTCAATGAGAAATAAACGCCATTCATTTTAGTCATAGCTCGGTTTTTCTTGTTCTCATCACCAAAACTGACAAACCCATAACCTTTGGTGCGAGCTGTATTTGCATCTATCACAACTTTATCACTTTTAACAGATGAATATCGGCTTTGAAAATTCTCTTGCAAGATAATATCAGTGAGGTCAGGACCCAAGTCCCCAACAAATATGGAATACCTAGTGCCTGGTTCTATCTGTCTGTCACCAACTCCAAAAGTAGCCCATTTCAACCTAAAAGGTTGTTGAGAACTGGGCATGGGTGTAGCACGGAAATTATGCAAAATTATCTCTATATTTGCACGAGAATCAAGTTCCACAAAACCATAACCCTCTCGTTGTCCAATTTTCTTATTCCAAATAATCTTAACAGTAACAACAGCCTGCTCTAGATGGACTCAATTAGTTTAAATATTGCAAAAACCACTTCTTCTATAAACTAAAAATCAATGGAATTTGACCAAGTTTCACTTTCACAGACCCACAACTTGAGAAATTTGTTAAGAATACTTATCACATCATGTCCAAGAAACAGAGAGTATACAAAAAAGATAAAGCACTAAATGTTGCCACATTCATAGTTATAACAAAAAAGCTTGTGAATAATCAAATACAGGAGACATGCATTCACCTTTATGTCATTAATTAGCAGATACTAGATTAAAAGTTTAAAACTATATATTTTCAAATCTATGGGGATAAAAATTAAAACTGAGACAGGAATTCATGATCTCTAAAACCATCACATCTTGAAAGTTGACATGCTACATTCATTGAACTAGTTATTGAGTAATTTTCTTTGTTGTATAGGTGAGTGGCTGTGGATAACTTCATATACAATGAATTAATGCATATATCTGAGGTGCATGCTTACTTAAGCTCATTGTGTTTGGAGCTTGTAGCTTAGTTGGCCACCCTTTTTAGGAGAGAACGCCAATCTGCAATCTGGGCAAGTTTTTAGTTGAAATTCTCTTGTATGGAACTCATGACCTTGTCGGTTTCTGTCCTAGTGCTTCACTGAAATGTTCTAAATATGGACTTAGAATTGTTTAGCTGCAATGGTTATACCATTTAGGGTTTGTTATGCCCATTCAGAGTTTGCTTTAGGGTAGTATTTTTTTTGAAGACCTCAACTGAGTATTGTGGGGATTGTTTCTTGTGGATTTGGTTGTATGTTCGTCCCCACACACTATGTCAGCAGATTGTTATGGTAATCGGCCATTGATGTGTAGGTCCATTTCCTCATTTGCATGAACCCCTGAAATTTTGAAAAGGGAAATAAAATTACCTGTCTTTGCAATACTTGCCTATTTTATTGTTCTTAGGAATGTGCAATAGAATGGTATTTAGGTTTCTTATTTTCAATTGAGGGCACCATGTTGTCAGCCAATGATCCCCTTGATCCGTGTTGTGCCAACAACCTGTTTTAAATATGCTCTCTTCTAAATTTTTTATTCCAAATAAGGATTATGCATATTCCCTAATTGCAATGGACTAGGAAATAGTGCAATGTTAGTGCAAAATCCCACTGAAGATAGGTCCAATTATCTTGGAGAAGCACAACAGGTTTAAGATTGCTTCTGTGTAATTGTACAATTTTTTCACAGGATAATTCTAAAACAACTAAATGCCTAGACACAAAAACAAATTCTTCAAGTGGAACTGAGCAGCAAATAATTAAATTATCATGAAACAAGCACATCTTAAAATATATATCTATATTGCACATTGAAAACTAGAGTTCCTATCCTCCAACTTTCTTTCTTTGGATATCAATCAAACCCTGCACCCATTTTACCATGTGAATATTGTTGTACAAAACTGATGATACCATTTTGATAGAGAAACCCAATAGTTCATCTAGCACTCTGTTATAGAAGATTTCACCACTCTAGGTGAATCACACTTTGTATGGCCTTCCCCTGTCCTGCTGCAGACTATTTAGACCCCATGGACTATATTTTATCCTTTGATGTTTCCTTGATCATCCCTAAAACTATATGAAAAATGATATATGCGGCTTTTTCCCCGATAACCACGTACATACACGGGTTTTACCCCTATAACCGCGTACATCGAGATGTGTGCATAATCCAAATCCGTTTGGAGTTTTCCTTGACATGGATCTGACTCATTCGACTCCTGGCCTTCCATATTCCTTGAGATCACTCGGATTCAACCCTTCATTATCCCTCATGAAGCTATATAAGGAACCCCTTGGTACATTGAAGGAAGATAGAGAGATTGAAAGAAAAGAAACTATAGTCCATTGTTGCCGGAATTTGTACTTGAGTCTGCATCCCTTTGTCCCTTGAAGCAATGTTGTGTTCTTCCCAAGCTTGCCTTTTGCTAGTGAGATTGCTATCGTGAGATGGAGGATTGAGGTGGTTGAGGCCCAAGTGGGGGATTCAGTTTCTCCGGTTCGCAGACGTGCCGTCAGCGGTTGTATCTATATTGTAATCTTTGATTTATATCAATAAGAACTATATTTTCCTGTCCAATGATGTATATTTGATTGAATATTGTATCCATTGGAATATGTGAAATGCTTTTACATTATTGATTATATATGCTAGAATAGATCTAACACCATGATATATAGTATGCTTGTATTGTTTACTTGTTGTTGAGGAAGTATTATATCAATTCAAGCTAAATATTGGAAAGCTCAATGGGGATCTACTTCAACCATCTGGAATAAGGTACGAGGTCTGATCCTTTAGTGTTAGACATTTTATTTCTATTGCATATTGGGAAAGATTGATTTATGGAGTCAAAGCTGTATGTTGTTGTACCCCAAGCCATAGGAATTTCTCTCCGTAATAGAATTGGCGACTCCGCTGGGGAGTTCCTAGTCATTTTTCCTTTGGGGGTTTTTATTGGTACAATGGGATTGATATTATTGATTTTCTCTTTGTTTCTCCTTGTTTCTGTGTTGCATTTTATAGTATGTTAATCCATTAACACTCCCCTTTATTTGTTTAACTCTTATCCTGCTTTTTACCACTGCCTTCTTTGTATACGCAGGTTTTTGGCCAAAAGTCACGTACATATGCCTATATATGCAGGTTTTTGGCCAAAAGTCACGTACATGTGCCTATCCACGCAGTTTTTTGGCCAAAATTCGCGTACATGTGCCCATCCACACGGATTTTTGGCCAAAATTCGCGTATATACGCAGCTATTCTTTAAACAGTCTCATACATCCTCCCTTTTGGTGAGTTTGACGTTATGGGAAGTTGTTGGGTGGGTTGTGAGTGTGGTTGGGTCTTCCTTGGGTTTGATGTTGTCTGTTGGATGCTTATTTTGTAACCAAAGACTGCTTTTTCATTGATTTTTCTTTGAAAGTAGTTTTAGTCATTTTTCCTTTTTGTTTTTCCATTAGTGCATTACTCTTTTTGTCTTGGTGTCTTGCTGGGCTTGTCTTTTATACTTGCTGTAGAGACTGAGAGTTTTAGATGACTTTTATTGCATTTTTCATTCTTTTATATTGAAAAATACAAAGTAGTTGCACTCTTAGTTGCATCTTAGATATGGACTTGAGGAGGTACTTGCATTGGATTGCTTGGATGAGAGTTTTATTTAGGCTTTCATATAGGAAGGATTGTATTGGCATTAGGAAAGGAATATATATTTATGCATCTCATGTAGTGGCATACCCTATTTTTCATTTGACAAAGATTGCACTTAGAATTGTTTGTTATGGTGTGCATATTTATTTCACTGCTAAGTCATAATGTCACTAGTTGCACGACCATTTCCCTTTGAGTAATTACAGCCAATTAAAATCAATGCTAAATTAAAATGAATTACACTCTTTTCTTTTCTAGGGTGCACCAACAAGCTTAGGATTTAGAATCTTGGAATAGTTCATTGTAAGTCAATTCTCCAATATCACTAAACAACAACATCTAGGTGTCTGTCCAGGGAGTGTGTGAAATCCTTGATATAACCATCGCTCTCAGAATCCTCCTCTCAAACGGGAGTTAAGCACGAGGCAGTGTGAGCGGTTATTGATTGGGATGACCCCTAGTCAAAACTGAGTAGCACCGAAGATATTTCCAGGATTGTATTCGTATCTGGGGGCTCTTTCGAGAGTTTCAGGCTTTGCTACCCTGCCCATACGGTCAATCCCGCCTACGACTGTCTGCCTGAGCTTTGATTATATTGAGGTGAGCATAGTGACCTTACCTAGGATATCAAGGAGGTACTTGTAGAGGTTATTCTACAGGTGTCTTGGCCAGGTTGGGGTCGGACAACACAGTCACTTTACGCGTTGAAGCTGAGGGCCACAATAATTGGTTACATACCTCCGCTTGTAGTGTATGGGAGTTTCGAGCCTCTCCTAGGAGAGACATACCTACTGCATTCGGGAGCTCACATATCCTCCCCTTGGTTTGCTTGTATTTTGGCTGTATATTTTCTTAGGAGTGTGCTCTTTGTGTGCTAGTTGGCCTTTGGGATCATGGTTACTTGACTATATTTATGCTCTCTTGAGTTCAGGTCCTTTTATTTTTGGTATGCCTAGTATCCTATCACCCATCTTGGTCCTAGTACGGACCCTGGTGTCAGACTTGGGGGCATCACAGCCCCTTGCCGTGCTCATAGATTTGGGAATGGTCATCTGCCATCCTCTACTCCATTTGTGGTGGATTTTTTCCCTGTGCTTGGTCTTTACACTAGTGGTCACCCTCAGTGGGGTGGTAGTGTATGCGTGAACGTTGGGTCTACACCTTAGTTTCCTTTTTATGTCTCATCGTTCACCGCATTGTTTCCTTTGGGTGCTGTTGTCATGATCATTCCTCGCTATATCCTATAGTTTGGATTCTTTATTGACTATTTTGGGTTGTTTTGGACTAATATGGTTACCATGTAGGGTCCAGTTTTGTACACTCTCTCTGAGGTTTCGACCCGTTCGTGCCTTTCACAGGTATTATGTCTGAACTAGCATATAGGTTAAGATTTCACATCCGCTTGTACTTATGCATTGCCTTATGACCGTTCCATCTGAACCGTAGGTATGGACCCAATCCATGGTATCACAAAACCTTCATGCTACTATTAGAAGTGGTACTATGTGAATGGTAGAGATTTCCTATACATGGGTTCCCTAGTTAGCTCCCTTTTGCATTTGGTACCCATGCTGCGAGTCCTCTCTTAGGTCGAGGATTCTCTTTTAGTCCTGCCATGTCCTTGATCAAGAGCTTCATACTCCTCTTGAACTTTATGCTAGCCATTTCCCCGGGACTCCCTTTTATATGTCAAGTTGTGAATGCATTATCATGAGCTTTACCTGCCTTATTGAGCTTTATGCCGGCTCCCCTGACATTGCGTTTCAGCCATATAGCCTAAGCTTGTCTCATGTCTAGCCATGCAGAGCCATTTTTTATATCCTTCGCAGCTTGATTCCCCTTTTACTGGGAGGGGATTTTCCCCCGAGTGTCGATATCCTACACATGTATCCTTGCATTGAGCATAGGTATGTTCCACTGCTTGGAACTATTTTGTTTTCCCTGATGACACTCGTCTCCTCCTAGTTTGTAACTATAAAGCTAGTTTTTTTTTTTCAAGATTTTCAAATAACTGAAAAAGTCCAAAAAAAAATCAAAAAACCAAAAAGCCAGACAAGGAAAGATGTTATCTTTGGCAGCTTTCGAGTCATGTCACCTTCAAACAGAGCACTGTATATCACATCCATTGGTTAGGCTATACTTTGACTTAGGAGCTGTACTCGTTTATCTGAGTTTATCTCCACCGACTGGTTAAGCTTCCAGTCCCTATGGAGCCTCTGTTGATGCCTCTTGTGTCACAGAGATGTCCCAGTTTGTATATCGAGTCTATTCTACCTCCATTCAGTCACCATACGTCGTTATGCTCTTGTTCGAAGGAAGTTGAAACCTGTGTTGGCCATTCCTCAGTTATCTTGACTTTGCATGTCGATCATTCCCGGTACAGTTACTGGTTCGTGCACCTTATGATCGAGTCCTTCCACATTAGACAGCTTTGCTGAGTACCTCGTGTTGGATAATGGGGGATTCCCTAATGCCCTCCTTCCAGCAGATTTCATCCCATCGACTTCAGATTATTTATTCTGGGATTGGAATCTAGAGTCCTTTTGAGTGCCTTGAGACTTGTAGTCATTAGTGGTAGGTTCTCTCGCCATCGACAGTTTCTTGGGAATACATCAATGTCCCCTGATCAATGTATTATGTCAAGTGTTCGAACTCAACACATATATTCACACTTGTTAGTTTGCACTCTAGTACCTTGATTCCCATTTTCATTATCGCTGGGTAATCTTGCGTCTGTTAACGGTATACATCAATGACCGGTAACCAGACGATGGACTACTATGTTCAACCTCGACACCTCTATTCGCATAGTAGGACATGTACTCGTAGCAGTTTGTGCATAAGACTTTCTAGACTGGTGGCATCTCTTATATGCTACCTCCTTGATCGTGCCAGTGTTCATGAGATTTCGGCTCTCATGACTTCATTCCAGTGTATGTCAGACATTCCCAGCCACTATGGAGATCTTGATCTATTGTATATCTTCAGCCATTTTGGAGATCATGGTCCTTTGTATATCTTCATCATGGAGATTATGATCTATGTATATTGTACGTGGTGATGACCACATATGTGATATCATGTATTATGCCTATTCATGGCCATTGTACTCTTATGTATCCAGGATTGCTATATGTATTTGCAGTTAAATGCAGAGTTGTATTATTGTACTATGCTGATTGGGTGGCTGGTCTTCCATTTGGGATCCTTCATCACTCCACTTCTGGGATGGACTTATAATGTATTTCGGCCATAATATGACCCCTCTGACCTCACACATTAGGGGGCATATGTTATAGCAGATTTCACCACTCTAGGTGAATCACACTTTGTATGGCCTTCCCCTGTCCCGCTGCAGACTCTTTAGACCCCATGGACTATATTTTATCCTTTGATGTTTCCTTGATCATCCCTAAAACTATATGAAAAATGATATACGTGGATTTTTACCTGATAACCACGTACATATGCGGGTTTTACCCCTATAACCGCGTACATCAGGATGTGTGCATAATCCAAATCCATTTGGAGTTTTCCTTGACATGGATCCGACTCATTCGACTCCTGGCCTTCCATATGCCTTGAGATCGCTCGGATTCGGCCCTTCATTATCCCTTGTGAATCTATATAAGGAACCCCTTGGTACATTGAAGGCAGATAGAGAGATTGAAAGCAAAGAAACTATAGTCCATTGTTGCTGGAATTTGTACTTGAATCTGCATCCCTTTGTTCCTTGGAGCACTATTGTGTTCTTCCCAAGCTTGCCTTTTGATAGTGAGCTTGCTATCGTGAGATGGAGGATTGAGGTGGTGGAGGCCCAAGTGGGGGATTTATTTTCTCCAGTTCGCAGACGTGCCATTAGAGGTTGTATCTATCTTGTAATCTCTGATTTATATCAATAAGAACTATCTTTTCCTGTCCAATGATGTGTATTTGATTGAATATTGTATCCATTGGAATATGTCAAATGCTTCTACATTATTGATTATATATGCTAGAATAGATCTAACACCATGATATGTAGTATGCTTGTATTGTTTACTTGTTGTTGAGGAAGTATTATATCAATTCAAGCTGAATATTGGAAAGCTCAATGGGGATCTACTTCAACCGTCCGAAATAAGGTATGAGGTCTAATCCTTTAGTGTTAGACATTTTATTTCTATTGCATATTGGGAAAGATTGATTTCTGGAGTCAAAGCTATCTGTTGTGGTACCCCAAGCCATAGGAATTTCTCTCCGTAACACACTCTGAAGAATAAAACATCAATTCAATAACATTAAATCCATAGTACACTCAAAATCAAAATCATATTTCCTCAAAATACTATTTCTTAAATTTACGTGTTCTAAAAATGCTTAATTCAGGACATTTTTTGAGTTTATAACTTTATTCATGACAATTTCAATTATGTCCTCAAAATGGACTTTAGATAATATTTTCATATTTCTAGTGACATGAAGCTCCATACTTATTGTGCATTAAGAACTAAGGCGTCTGGCTCCCCATCACCATGAAAGACAATTATCTAATCATATATGCCTCAATCAAGTCGAATTAACATCTTGTTGTTTAAAAACTCAAATCTCTAGTAATCTTGGTTTTCTTTAGGTGTTTAATTTTCATGTTATCATGATAGGGAAAAATGCACATACATCGCATGAAGTGGGAAACACTCACAAAGGATATGGAAGTTCAAGGGATAATTTAGGTCCTTGGGTATGATAAGTACCCTAAAGATAGATCAATAAGCTCGAAGCCTCCAACAATCAAATGAATTTATGTCTTCATCTGTACAAATGAGGTTAGACACCTCTTTTAAGTAGGTATTACTATATTCAGACCACAAGGGCACACTTTAAGTTGTTGTGACACAAGTCAATATTATGTAGGAAATCCAAAAGGATCCAGTAGAGTAGGAAAGAAACCTATTGGTTGGTCATGTGTCAATCTTGATGGACATGGAAGACCCTGCCTACATCAAGGTATAGGAAACTTGTCTTGTTTGGAAAAGGAGATGTAAGATTGGGTTGAGGATCCTTACCAGGTTCTAGCCAAATTTCACCAAATGTATGGTGTAGTTTCTGACATTGTCAGCCATTCTATGAAGGAAATTATAGAGCTAAGTGAACTTCTAAAGTTTTAGAAGGAATAGACATAAGAAATGTCAAAGATCTATGGGGATAGAGAGGAGTAGAATAATTTCTCATACTTTTCAAGATCAGTGTGTTGCAATTTCTTTTCCTTTAGAATTTTCTCTTATAAATACATACAATTGTCCTTTGGCTAAGATACCATTCTATTTGGGGTGTCTCCTAGTGAAATCATCTATGATTTGTGCTTGGTATCATTTGCACCCACATAGGGGTTTTGAACCTTGTTCCCTGTGTCACTAAATGTATGATCCTAGGCCTAGTCTCCACCTACATAGGGGGTTTTGAACCCAATATCCCACATTAATACCAATGTTACCATAATAGATGGACTGGACTAGTTCACACCAAGTAGAATAGGTGGACTAGACGTCATATGGAAAATGTAGAATTTCAGGTTCCATTCAAAGTTCAGTAGACTTGAACTTTTTTAGCATTTCATCATTTCAAGACTTCCATGATTGCAAATTTTCAAGAATTTATTATATGATGTTTGAGGGTATAGGATTGGGATTTAATCAAGAGCGCCAATCCCTCTTTATCCCCAAATGTTGGTGGTGTTTGTTGTTGAACTCATTTGTCATTTCCATAGTAAAAATGTACCCTTCACTTAATCTAAAACCATTGATTGGGCTTGTTAGCCTTATGGGTTTTGGAATATCTAGTTCTCACTCTGAGAATATTTACTACTTTTGTATTACCTAGCTATACAGTTCAACATTTTTATTGCAAATTCCGTTGTTGTTATAAAACAAAACTGAATATGATCAATCACTAACAGCTTTGCTTTTCTCATATATATGTAAAAGGATAGGAGAAAAATACAAAGTAGCACATGTCTGTGGGAACCCAAACAAAAAAAGTAAAACCCTAATCTAATTCTGAACAAGCAAACTGCTAAGTCTAGAAACTCAAACATCCAAAAATAACAAAATCAAAGTGTAAACTTATACTTCTAAATATAGAATAGTAGTTAAATCACTGCTCAAATATAACCTAATCTAACACAGAAAATGGAACACTTCTAACTTTACAACAAAAACTCAATGCTCCATAGGGACATGTCTTGTAGGGTTAGGGGAAATCCCCTTGTGTTTCCCATGCCCCTGGATTTTGGGGGTCACCTAGGGAAACATTTCATAGAAAGGAGGACATCTAGACACCCCCTTCCAAAGTTGGGCATTATCTTGGAGACAAGTTTATCATGCTTTTGAGGTGTTGAAGTAACCTTGCATGGCACCTATAAGAGAACTAAATTTCCAAACGAAAGGGATTAGTTTTTCTTGAGTACTCTTTGCTCTTCTACTTCAATATTTCACACTCATGTCCCTTTCATGCCAGATGCATATTTTATTGGATACTTTATGTCAGTGACTTCTATTGTCAATGGTATATATGCTTCACTAGTGGGAAATAAAGGTCTTCTGCAATGACTTTATATCTTCTCAACACTTGTAGTTTTATCTGATGTACTATAACTTTAAGTGTCTACAACTTCAGTAATGAGGATTATCACTTTCTTGGAAGCCAATTTCACACTTGTTCATCGCATTTTGTAAGAGGTTTGATAGTATTTTGAATTGAATTTCCTTAGGAAGGGTGGTTGTTTGGCACACACCTTCAAGTCCACCAAGTGGACTTCAAATGTTGTTGTTTGGATGATAAGAGGACCGATATAATCCCAAAGAAGCTACCCAGATTTGTAAATTTTAGGGTTTTATTTCTTTTCTTTACTTAGGTACCTGACATATGGAGAAATGAGGCTGCAAATATTTATTAAGGCCTAAAATACACCTAGATTGTCCATTTATTGTCTAAGTGACTTTTCTAGAAGGCTTGTAAATATTATAAATTAAGTTCACTTCTCCATTTCTAGGGAGTTCTTGACATGAATAAAGTTCAAATATGATCCTTGTTGGTTTGTGCTTGACGTCTAGATTTACTGCTGCCTTGAGTGGATTGTTTGGGTTCCTAACTTCCCGTTTCTTATATATTTATATGGTCTAGGCTATGCCTGTGTTTTCCTTCTATCTATTGTTTTTTCCTCCTCTCCAGCTGGGCATGAATGTGTTGGCCTCTTCCTAGCACACCATGACTTTTTTGGAGCCCTTGTGGGCTGGGCATGACTGTGTTGGCCTCTTTGTAGCAGACCGTCATTTTTGATATTGACAAAAGCTAAGGGATAACTTTCTCTTCTAGTTACACTAATATAATTCCATTTGGCATTGTCACTAGCCATTTTTTTCCTCTTTACTTCCTTTCAAAGATACATCAATGCCTTTTGAATGAGAAAACCTGTTTTGGCATGGTTTATATGAACCTGTCTAAGGTGAGTCTAACATCTAGTCAATTCAAGTTAATTTTAACTAAATCTTGCAACTATATTTGCTCATGCATTAAGAACACTGTTCACGAGTCTCCCTGGGTGGGCATTGTGTTTAGCATTGCTTTAATGGAAAATTGGTTAACAATTTTGTAAACTTTTTAGTTGGCTCTTATATATGTATAATGTTGCTCAACTCTCTCACGCAATTTTGGAATATTTTATATCTTTGGAAGTAACAAGCTGAGAGTCCCAAAGATATTTGGTATACTCCCATATTTATCATATCATATGAGAAATTAAGGAGCTTGTTTACATTATTCCCAGTCACTTTATTTGTCATATCTTTGTCAGACCACCCACAAGCCTCTTATTCAGTAAGTACATGGAAATCACTCTCCTAATAATGGACAGAATATAACTTCCATGGTTCAAATTTCTAATGCATGATTGCTATTTCCTACAAAGTTCAAACAGGTTTTGGAAAATTTATGGGCTTCACATTTCTACTTTGGATAGACCTATGTTGGTGGGAGTGAAAGCAAAGTAGGAGAGGGAAATGCCAATGTTCAAAACCTTCCGGGAACATTTTTTTATATTATTATATTTTAATATATTTTGATTCATATATATTCTAGAGAAACATGCAAAAATATTCAATTAGTTTCAGAAAACATGAGAAAATATCTTTAAGTGCTAGATTAATGGTGATTATTAAAGCATAACTATTTAGTACACATATAACATCAATCATCTATTTGTTATAACAATGTTATCAAATGATCAACCACAACTTCAACTTTTCATGTTTCAACAGATATTAACAAATTGTAATAGATAACATCAACCACAAAATGAAACAGAGCATCATATTCGTGACCAAAGAGTTGTACTATGCAGTCAATATTTCGAAGGTAGGTTCAAAGTTCAAGTTCAAACTTTACTGTCATATAATGTTTACAAAATAGGCCATAATAAAGACAAATTACTTTTACATTCTAGGATGTAAATGAGGGAGGAGGAATGGGTAAGAGTTGGAGAAGAGAACATTCAACGTACAAAATATACAAGTTTACAACACATGGAAATAAAAACAAGAAAGAATGGGCTTAAAGCCTATTTATTGAGCTGTCGAATGGTGGTTGAATGTAACTATGAAAGCCTTTATATTAGTGACCTTTTCAAAACATATTTTCAGCTTTTTATTACAAAAATAATCCTATATCATATCTTAGCCAATAAAGAAATATGTACAGTTCAAAGTCTATACAGTGCTAGGTGATCTGTCTTTTTTCAATGGCAGTAAAATGGGGACTCGAGCAGTTAGCATGTGTTTGAAACTTGTAGGTGTTATTCATCAGTTCATGCAGTTGCTAGCACAAATCAAAATTTAAGGCTTCTCTTATTTAACTAAAAAGCGCTCTTACTCCATTTAGCCTGCAGCTTCTTCATTGAGATCAATGTTTGTCTTTAAACATGACATTTAGCATATTTAACCACATGCACAGATAAGGAAAATTTTGGGATCTTCTCACATATTTACTTTACTTCTGCAGTGCTTCACACATGGAGATATAATCTATTGCTAGCCATCTATGTGCCACATCAGATTCCAATCACTTTCAGCAACTAGTGTGTTCATGCCAAATGCCATCATATTTCGTTCTCTTCAACGTAGTCTTCCTAATCTGTTTTTATTTTTAGTTATTTTTCTTAATAAACATTGATGGTCCCTATTTGCATAATTCTTAGAGATTTTGGATGGCATGACTGCATTCAGGTCTTTCAGTAACCTCAATGGAAGCACATAAATGCATAAAGTTGAGGTTATATTTACTTTATTTTCCTTGGAAATAACTCTTTGTGAAACTTCTGGGCACTCCCCTCCATTCTGAGGATGGTACCCAGTATAAAGCAGGTGGCATAGACTTGGTGCGCCGAACCCCATGGGAATCAAACCAGGGACCTGCATAGCAATCCAAATTACTGGCAATGTCTTGGTAAGAACGACACCAACCAATTGATTGAGCTAACCCTTGGTGCTTGAGCATATATTAACTATTGTGACATAGACGACATTAGGAATTTATATTTTTCAAATTTCGACCAAGTGAACAGTTTGATGTTCAAGCTAAAGGAAAATCTTTATCACCTTGACTTTGTATGACCAATTTGTCTTTGCTTGAACTATGCACTAGCATTCCTTATAGTGCTTTCTTTTAAGATAGGGACATCCAAGTTGGCCATTGGCTATGCAATCTTTTTCTCATCTAAACATAGAATTTTATTTGCTATCTAGGTTGTTTCTCTAAGAAGTGCCTATCCTATGGGTATCTTCCATGAGAAATATATCTTTATGTTATTTGTTGCTGAGTCTGATTAACAACTCAAGACTCAACCCCAACGAGGGATACTTTTGCAGAAAAGATTCCTAGTAGCCAAGATGGGTGGCTGTTGGTTTCACTTTTTTTGCATTATGTATAGTTTATACCAGTCTAAACAAGTCAGCTTTTCTTTTCTTTCTTCTGAAGACTACTATGTATTCCTTTATGTTGGCTGCTTTAGAGTACTTGGCCTTTTCTCCATTAAAGTTCAAGATTTGTCTTTCCTCTTATCTAGTAAACTCTCTATTCTAAATACTCTGTTATTCTAGGGATTGTCTTCATTGACAGTTGTTTAGTGCAAGGAAATACATTTCTGAGTATGTATTTTTCCTTACTATTATGCTGCAAGGAAGAAATATACTTAAGCCAGTCAAATGGCGATCGACTTTTGACGGTGAGGGCAGGCCTATGGGGTTCCAGAAGGCTCTCCAGACAATTATTTTTGGGGTTAGTTGTCTTCCTCAATTGTAAATATTTTTAGGACCTTAATCCCATACATGTGCTTTTATTGTTGCTTATTGATATATATGACAGGAAACCTTTTATTGTATATCTCACAATTCACTGATGTTGCTATAGTTCATTGGTTTACATAAAAAATTTGGACCTCGATAACATTAGAAACACACATAGTTCTAGCTTTTCAAGTTAGCTAGCATTGATTTTATGACTAGCATATTGTATCTGTCATGCGTTTGTTCCAATTATATGGATGAGTTGGAAATTCTCTTTTTCCTGTGAAGGATTTTTCCACATAAACATTTTTTCTATCACTTCATTGGGGTTTTGATTATTTTTGTTTTATAAAATTTGGGTCAAGAGGTTTCTAATTATTTCATGTAAAATCCGGGCCTTTACCAATTGAGTTTGAAAGGGCTTTTCAAGCTACTTTGGCACCCTTTCTAAACATGTTTTTAATTTTGAGAGCATTTGAAACCTTGGAGATGGTGACTTTTGGTTAGTAATCGTTGTTGGATTTACACACACAAGATTATAGACAAGAGTGCTCAAAAGAATAAGATGAGTATGTATAGATGAGTTGTTCTTAAAGTATAAAGTTAATGTTTCAAATTTGTTTTGTAGAATATATTACCGAGGGTCCAGAAACAAACTTATCATAAATAATAGGGAAATTATTGGCAAGCATAAATTTGAATGTGAGAAACTTGAAAAATATCGAAAACGTTGGCAACCTGAAAAACTTAGGAAACTGGAAATATTGGGAGAAATTGGAGGTATTTAAAAAAATGTTAAAACACACCAAACAGATTTGATTTTACTACTTATTGCTAAGACTTGGTGATTGACAACATTACTGCTGTCACAATTTAAATAACAACAAGACACTCTAAATTTGACTATTCTGAAATTCCTCAAAGCAAAAACAACTTCTGTCACACACACAAGTGACTTGCTAATCAAGTTTTAGTAATTACTTCTGTTCTAAAAATCATTATGTTCCTAGAGGATCATCTCTAACAAAAAACACTAACTTCAAAATCGCAGGTACGTGTCACAAAGCAACATAAACTTTCTAGAGGGCGTTCATGTTTCCTAGCTTATTATCATTTGTCCCCAAAACACCATTTAAAGCTAGAAATATTAAACTTGTTGTACAATACCACCTAGCATATTCAATGCCATCTGGTTTTTCTTCCTTTCACAATGCCATCTTGCCCTCATAACCTTGTACCTTTGACAAAATTTGATGTTGAACCTGTACTATTTCTTGGCTTTCTTTCTTTTATGTCTATCTATAGTGACAATGTATAAATAAACTTGAGTAGCCAGGCTACGGTGAGATCTCTTTTCTCAAAATCCCCTTAGTACTATAACAAGCCCTGCCTACCCGCCAAAGTCATCCTTAGATCAAATTAATTTTATCTCCTTTTTTATGGTCTCTATATGTCATTACATCTCTGTGATGCAATTTACATGATCTGCCAAGAGATCATGGCACCTGTAGTCGCTGGAATCATGGTTAAATCTTATTGCTTGTACGCAACTCGTGTATGACTCTCATGGTGCATATTAAAAGCTATGAAAGCATGGGTAAATCTTGACCATGTTACATTTTCTGGAATTTCTACTATTGATAGTAGACTTTGAACTTTACAAAATCCGCTTACTATAATATCGATATAGCAAAGTATATATTTAGACCTGCTGCGACCTAATATGCTGCTAAATCGAGGAGTTTTTGTTGGGCCAATAACTATGATCTGATGGTGTAGCCGCATGATAAAATTAAGCTCATCGAGGATCAACCACCACCTTGGTCTTGACCATGAAACTACTATGTGAAGGATTGATGACCTGCTGCGAATTGGAGAGTGGAAGTATTGCCCAGCCACTGCGTGGAAATTCAAAGTTGCTATCAACATGAAGGAGGTTTACTAAACTGCTTGGATGGAGTACTCTCAATGGTAGTAAGTTTGTGCTAAATTGTAGTCTTCACTCTTCGATTTGTATTAGTAATGGCTAGTTAGCATCATTTACTCTTTCCGAAGTTTGAAAAATTGATTGGAAAGAATTACAGTTTATGGAGTCATAAGATACCAACCATTATTGAATTTAGAGATCTTGAACAAACCATCTTAGGCATAGTGTAAAATATCAGCATTGACAAAAAATCGGCGAGGGTCTAGAAAACATCTTCTTAGCAACATCGACGAAAAAATTGGCAAACCGCGACAAGCATTAAAAAATGCAAATTTTGTACTTCAATAGGGTCAAAATTAGCTTATCGATTTTTCCCCTATTTGCCAATTTTTTTTTATCTTTCTCAAAATTTTCCCGATTTTCTCGATTGTTTGCCGATTTTCCCGATTTTTACTGATGTCTGATTTTTTGAAAAATCGGGATTTTTTTGGGCTGAAAAATCGGTAGCCAGAAAAAATTGTGATTTTTTGGGACATCATTGAAAAATCGACGATTTTTTCCACTATGATCTTAGGTAAAGAATACAGACCAACAAATTATCCTGAAAACTATGATAAAAGACATAAAGAGGCACTTATGCTTCTCAAACTGTCAGTGGAAGACACATTAGTTCCAGAAGTAAGAAATTCCATTGTAGCACCTATATTTTGGACAAATCTCCAAAATAAGTATCAAGCATCAGAAGTTGGGTGGTCATTATATTTTAAAAATATTTTGTTTTAACATTTCCACCAAGTTACAAGAAGGAGGATCAGTCTCTAAATGTTTATTGCACTTGAACGATCTTAATGATCAATTGTTTGCTATTAAGAAGTTGATGGATGATGAGGATATGGTTTCTTTGTTGATGCGAACTTTGCTACCATCCTTTGATTCATTTGTTGATTCCTTACATCTACTTGGGGTGAACCAACAACTTACATTTGAGAGGTTATTAACACTTTTTTTTTACAAAAGGAAAGGAGGCTAGATCAGATAGATTCATCAACTCCATCCACTATAACGAGTTCATTTAGTATAGAGTTCAAAGGTAAAGACAAACAAAAAAATGCTAGCAATGTATCAAAGAGAATAAATTCAGATGCTATTACTGCAATAAGCCTAGACACTTCAAGAGATATTTCCAAAAAAAACAATATGACTTGGCACGTGGTCAAATGAAGTCAAGGCATGCAAATGTTGCCGAAAGAGGTGAAGAAGAAGCAGTGGGTGATTTTTCATTTGTGGCATTGCATAATCAATCAACTAAGTCTATAGCCTAGTATTCAACTTAGGTGCATCTCACCACTACAAGTGTCACAGAAACTGGTATGTAAATTTCATTGAAGATAAGAGTAATAGTGAATCTATTGCTTTGGGTGATGGATGGACTCACTATGTTAGAGGATGTGAGTTTGTTCATGTCATACTGAACAACAATTTAAGTTATACTTTCAAAAATGTTCGATATGTTCCTAACATGAGCAAAAATCTCGTCTATTAGTGAGATAACTAAGAACCCTAATATTTTTGTAAATTTTCAAGGAAGCAAATATATGGTCACTACTCTCATGATAACAAGGTTACTATAGTTTGTATTGGTGAAAAAGGGTTGTATAGACTAGTTGATTCTAAAAACAACAAAGGCACATGCACCAGCTGTGGTAGAGAATACAAATGTACTCTGGCATGAAAGGTATGGACACCTAAATTATCAATATTTATTTGTACTTAATAAGACTAATATGGTGGATGGTCTTCCATCCATTTAGGATTGTTAGAGGTATGTGCAGGATTGTTAGAGATATGTGCAAGATGTCAGTTATGAAAACAACGTTGGCTTTCATTTGATACTAACAATAAAAGATGGAAAGCCAAAGGATTTTTGGACCTAGTACACGTTGATTTGCATGGTCCAATGAAAACACCTACAATATATGGAGCTAAGTATTTCCTACTACTGGTTGATGACTATTCAAGGAAAATTAGGGTTTGTTTTATGAATAACAAGTCAAATTGTTGTTCAAAGTTTGTAACATGAAAAGCTTTGGTAGAGAAACAAATAAGTAAACAACTCAAATGTTTAGGATATGATAATGGAGGTGAGTTTGTTTCAACTTAGTTCAAAGAATCTTGCAAAAGGGAAGGTATACATAGGTGGTATACCACTCCATACACTCCAAAGCAAAATGGAGTCATGGAAAGGAGGAATAGGATAGTTATGGAGATGGAAAAGTCCATGGTGCACAACCAGAATGTACCATAGCCATACTGGGAAAAAGCAGTGAATGTTTTGGTTTACATCCTTAACAAAACTCCTCGTAAATATTTGTAGGATATCACTCTTGAGGATTCATGGTTAGGCAGAAAACCTTTTGTAAGAGATTTTTCGTATTTTCAGTTGTATTGCTTTTGCAAATATTCCCAAGGAAAAACGTTCCTAATGAATAACTGGATGTTTCTACAAACAAAATTGTGATTAATAGAGATGTTGTAGATGAGAAAATATCATTCTTCTGTGATGATGGTAAATCTATGGATAGTACTAAGTAGTGTATGGGAAATTGTTTCTCATTCAAGAAAAAGTTATGGCATTGAAATCAAACAGGACTCAGAGCCGAGAACATCATAGGAGTCAAGTTCCAAGGAGGGGTTTGGTGAAGAAGAGGGGGATTCTCAATCTTCACAACAGAGAGGGATTCTTGATCTTCACAGCAAGACCAGGAGGGCCAACAAAGGAAATGGAAGTGGTATTATACCATGATTGAAGGATATTGAGAAGATGAGTTGCCAAAGGCACTAGAAGGACATACTACATGATTGAGGCAACAAATTGTGCAAGGAAGTGAGTAGGTAAATTTTTCTCTAACTTCTATTGTTTTTGTGTCAGGTATTTGAACCTAGCACATTTGAAGAATCCAAAGGAAAACTTGAATCAGAGGCTGCCATGAAAGTGAAATATGATGCATAAATGAAAAACAAGACTTGGGTGTTGTCAACATTGCCTCTAGGGAAGAAAGCAATTGGTTGTAAATGGATTTTTAAATTCAAATATAAATCAGATGGTTCTTTAGACAAATACAAAGCTTGTCTTGTTGCCAAAGGATATGCACAAGATGAAAGGGTGGACTGTGAAGAAACCTTTGCCCCCACAGTGAAAATGGTAACTTTTCAACTAGTTATATCCATTTTTGCTCATTCTAGATGGAATATATATAGATGGATGTTAAAAGTGCCTTGATGTAACCACAAGGGTTTCATTTTTTTGGAAAGAAACATCTGGTTTGTTGGTTGGTAAAGTCCTTGTATGGATGGTAAATTCCTTGTATGGACTCAAGCAGGCTCCTCAAGCTTGGTATTTCAAACTTGATCAATACCTTAGAGATTCTAGAGTTAGAAAAACCTATTATGAACCCACTTGCTACGTCAAAAACAGTGATGATGATATATTGATCTTATTTTTTCTATGTTGATGGTCTTCCCATCACCAAAAGAAGTGCCAACAAGATTCAATAGGTGAAATTTGATATTTGATCTATTTTTGAAATTACTGATTAAAGCCTGCTTCATTATTGTTTAGGTGTAGAATTTTTGCAATCTAAGCACGCTATCTTTTTATCACAAGTCAAGTATGCCAAAGCACTCTTCAAAAAATTTAGAATGATTGAATATAATCCTACATCTACACCTATGGAAGTTGGCATAAAACTCTCAGCTTACATGGACTGACCACTAGTCAATGAGTCATTGTATTGGAAATTGATTGGTAGTTTGATTTATCTTACTACCACCCAATCGGATCTATGTTTTCTAGTGCTTTGTATATTTCTCAATTCATGTCGAATCCCGAAGAGTTACATTGGCAAGTTACAAAATGAGTCCGTCAATATTCAAAGGGACCCTGGAATTCTCTATCAAAGATCTGTTGACTCCATGCTAGCAAAGCATATTGATTTCAATTGGGTTGGATTAGTTGATACAAGGAAGTCATAAACATATTATGTGTTCACTCTTGGTTTAGGAAGGTAATTTCATGTCAAAGTAAGCTACAACCTACAGTTGCCTTATCCTCCATTGATGAAAAATACAAGGCAGACTTCAGTATAGGTTGCGAGGCAATGTGGTTACGAAGAATATTGGTCTATCTTCAACTTGACCAAGCAGTGATAACCTCACTTTTCTGCGACAATCATAGTGCTCTCAAAATGGTGAAAAATTCAGTCTATCATGCCATAACTAAGCATATTGAAGTTCATCACAATTACATCATATAGTTGGTTGATAATCAAGACATTTGCCTTTATTATTGTCCTATAGCAGAGCAAATATTGACATAATGAAAAAACCACTTGGTAATGATAAGTTCACTCATTGTGCCATGTTGTTAAAAAGAAAGCTAACTCCAGTTAGATTTTCATAATGGTGTAATGAGCTAACACATAAGGTTTCGCTCATAGTGCCATGTTAGAAGGAAAGATAACTCCAAGTAGATTTCCATTATGGTGTAACGTATTTGATGACTATGTGGCAGTGTTAGATGGAAAACTACCTTATGAAAGCTAACACACATTAGCTTTTACTCATCGTGCAATGTTTTAAGAACGAAAGCTAACTCCAGCTAAATTTCCATCATGGTGCATTGTGATTGGTGACAATGTGGTTGTGCTAGATGAAAAACTATGCTATGAAATATTACACACATTAGATTTCACTCACCGTGCAATGATTTAAAGATGAAAGCTAACTTCAGCTAGATTTCCAACACAACGCAATGTGATTGATGACAATGTGGTTGTGTTACATGGAAAACTACCTTATGAAAACTAACACACATTATCTCTCACTCATCGTGCCATGTTGTTAAAATGAACTCTAACTCCAACTAGATTTCCATCATGGTGTAATGAGCTAACACACATAAGCTTTCTCTTATAGTGCATGTTGTTAGAAGGAAATCTAACTCCAACTAGATTTCCATCATGGTGTAATGTATTTGATGACAATGTGGCTATGTTAGATGGAAAACTACCTTATGAAGACTAACAAACATTAGCTTTACTCATCGTGCAATGTTTTAAGAATGAAATCTAACTCCAGCTATATTTCCATCATGGTGCATTGTGATTGATAACAATGTGGTTGTGCTAGATGGATAAATATACTATCAAAGCTTACACACATTAGATTCCATTCACTGTGCAACGATTTAAGGATGAAATCTAACTCCAGCTATATTTCCAACATGCTGCAATGTGCTTGATGACAATGTGATTGTGTTACATAGAAAACTACCTTATGAAAGCTAACACACATTAGCTTTCACTCATCATGCCATGCTGTTAAAAGAAAATCTAACTCTAGCTAGATTTTCATCATGGTGTAATGAGCTAACACACAAAAACTTTCCCTTATAGTGCCATGTTGTTAGAAGGAAAGCTAACTCCAGCTAGATTTCCATCATGGTGTAATGTATTTGATAAAAATGTGGTTGTGTTAGATGGAAAACTACTTTATGAAAGCTAACCGACATTAAATTTACTGACCGTGCAATGTTATAAGGGCGGAAGCTAACTCTAGATATATTTCCATCATGGTGCATTGTGATTGATGACAATGTGGTTGTGCTAGATGGAAAAATACATTATGGAATCTAACACACATTATGAAAACTACATTTTATGCAAAACTAACTTATGAAAACTAACACACATTATCTTTCACTCGTTATGCCAAGTTGTTAGAAGGAAAGCTAACTCTAGCTAGATTTGCATCATGGTGTAATGTATTTGATGACAATGTGGCTATGTTAGATGGAAATCTACCTTACGAAAGCTAATACACATTAGCTATTACTCACCATGCAACGTTTAAAGAATGAAAGCTAACTCTAGCTAGATTTCCAACATGGTGCATTTTGATTAATGACAATGTGGTTGTGCTAAATGAAAAACTACATTTTGAAATCTAACACACATTAGATTTCACTCACCATGCAATGATTTAAGGTTTAAAGCTAACTCCATCTAGATTTTCATGATGATGCAATGTGACAATGTGGTTGTGTTAAATGAAAAACTACCTTATGAAAGATAACACACATTAGCTTTCACTTATCATGCCATGTTTTTAAAAAGAAAACTAACTCCAACTAGATTTTCATAATGGTGTAATGAGCTAACACACATAATATTTCACTCATAGTGCCATGTTAGAAGGAAATCTAACTCCAGCTATATTTCCATCATGGTGTAATGTATTTGATGACAATGTGGCAGTGTTAGATGGAAAGCTACCTTATGAAATCTAACACACATTAAATTTTACTCACCGTGCAATGTTTTAAGAATGAATGCTAACTTCAGATAGATTTCCATCCTGGTGCATTGTGATTGATGACAATGTGGCTGTGCCAGATCGAAAACTACACTATGAACGCATACACACATTAGATTTCACTCATCATGCAACGATTTAAGGATGAAATCTAACTTCAGCTAAATTTTCAACACTGCACAATTTGATTGATGACAATGTGGTTGTGTTAGATGGAAAACTACCATATGAAAGCTAACACACATTCATTTTCACTCATCATGCCATGTTGTTAAAAGGAAAGCTAATTCCAGCTATATTTCCATCATGTTGTAATGAGCTAACACACATAAGCTTTCCCTTATAGTGCCATGTTGTTAGAAGAAAAGATAATTCTAGCTAGGTTTCCATCATGATGTAATGTATTTGATGATAATGTGGTTGTGTTAGATGGAAAACTACCTTATGAAAGCTAACAGACATTAGCTTTACTCATCATGCAATGCTTTGAGAATGAAAGCTAACTCCAATTAGATTTTCATCATGGTGCATTGTGCTTGATGACAATGTGGTTGTGCTAGATTGACAACTACACTATGAAAGCTTACACACGTTAGATTTCACTTATCGTGCAACGATTTAAGGATAAAAGATAACTCCAGCTAGATTTCCAACATGGTGCAATGTGATTGATGACAATGTGGTTATGTTCCATGAAAAAATACCTTATGAAAGCTAACACACATTAAATTTCACTCATCATGCCATGTTGTTAAAATGAAAACTAACTCCAACTAGATTTCCATCATGGTGTAATGAGGTAACACACATATGCTTTCCTTTGTAGTGCCATGTTGTTAAAAGGAAAGCTAACTCTAGCTAGATTTCCATCACGGTGTAATGTATTTAATAACAATGTGAATGTGTTAGATGGAAAACTACCTTATGAAAGCTAACATACATTAGCTTTACTCACCGTGCAATGTTTTAAGAGTGAAAGCTAACTCTAGCTATATTTCCATCATGGTGCATTGTAATTGATGACAATGTGGTTGTGCTAGATAGAAAACTACATTATGAAAGCTGACACACATTATATTTCACTCACCATGCAATGATTTAAGGACGAAAGCTAAATCCATTTATATTTCCATCACGAAGCAATGTGATCAATGATGATGTGGTTGTGTTAGACAAAAAACTACCTTATGAAAGGTAACACATATTAGCTTTCACTCATCGTGCCATGTTGTTAGAAATAAAGCTAACTCTAGCTAAATTGGCATCATGGTGTAGTATATTTGATAACAATGTGTCTATGTTAGATGGAAAACTACCTTACGAAAGCTAACACACATTAGTTATTTCTCACCGTGCAACATTTTAAGAATGAAAACTAACTCTAGCTATATTTCCAACATAGTGTATGTTGATTGATGAAAATGTGGTTGTGTTAAATAAAAAACTACATTATGAAAGCTAACATACATTAGATTTCACTCACCGTGCAACAATTTAAGGCCGAAAACTAACTCCAACTAGATTTCTATCACGGTACAATGTGACAATGTGGTTGTGTTAGATAGAAAACTAATTACAGCTATATTTTCATCATGGTGTAATGAGCTAACACGCATGAGATTTCACTCATCATGCCATGTTGTTAGGAAGAAAAATAACTCCAACTAGATTTCCATCATGGTGTAATGTATTTGATGACAATGTGGTTCTGTTAGATAGAAAACTATCTTATGGAATATAACTTTAACTAGATTTCCATCATGGTGCATTGTGATTGATGACAACGTGGTTGTGTTAGATGGAAACTACATTATGAAAGCTAACAGATTAGATTTCACTAATCGTGCAATGATTTAAGGACTAAAGCTAACTTCAACTAGATTTTCGTCACAGTGTTATGTGTTTGATGGTGTTATGTATTTGATGACAATGTGACTCTTTTAGATAGAAAACTACCTTATGAACTTTAACACACATTAACTTTCACTCACCGTGCAATGTTTTAAAAACAAAAGCTAACTCCAGCTAGATTTCCATCTTGGTGTAATGAGCTAATACACATTATCTTTCACTCACCATACAATGCTTTAAGAACAACAACTAACACATTGTTAAAAGTAAAGCTAATTATAGCTAGATTTTCATCATCTTGTTATGTATTTGATGACAATGTGTTTGTTTTAGATAGAAAGCTACCTTATGAAAACTAACACACATTAACTTTCACTCAATGTGCAATGTTTTAAGAACAAAAGCTAACTCCAACTAACTTTCCATCATGGTGCAATGAACTAACACACATTAACTTTCACTCATCATGACATGTTGTTAGAAGGAAGGTTAACTCCAGCTATATTTTCATCATGGTGTAATATATTTGAGGACAATGTTCCTGCATTAGATGGAAAACTAACTTATGACAGCTAACGCATTAGATTTTACTCACCGTGCAATGTCTTAAGAATGAAAGCTAACTCCAAATAGATTTCCATCATGGTGAATTATGATTGATGACAATGTAGTTGTGCTAGATGGAAAACTACATTATTAAAGCTAACACACATTAGATTTCACTCACCGTGCAACGATTTAAGAATGAAAGCTAACTCCAACTAGATCTCCATTGCGGTGCAATATGATTGGTGACAATGTGGTTGTGGTAGATGAAAAACTACCTTATGAAAGCTAACATTTATTAGCTTTATCTCATCATGCCATGTTGTTAAAATGAAAGCTAACTCAAGCTAGATTTACATCATGGTCTGATATATTTGATGACAATGTGGTTGTTTTATATAGAAAGCTACCTTATGAAAACTAACACACATTACATTTCACTCATGGTGCAATGTTTTAAGAATGAAATCCAACTCAAGCTGGATTTCCATCATGGTGCAATGTGATTGATGACAATGTGGTTGTGTTAGATGAAAAACTATTTTATGAAAAGTAACACACTTTAGCTTTCACTAACCGTGCAATGTTTTATGAACGAAACCTAACTCCATCTTGATTTCCATCATGGTGAAATGTGATTGATGACAATGTATTTGTGTTAGATGGAAAACTTCCTTATGAAAGCTATTGCAGGTTAGGTTTCACTCACCGTACCATGTTGTTAGAAGGAAGCTAACTCCACTAGATTTCCATTATGGTGTAATGTATTTGATGACAATGTGGTTGTGTTAGATGAAAAACTACCTTATGAAAACTAACATAGATTAGCTTTTAGTCACCATGCAATGTTATATGAATGAAAACTAACTCCAACTAGATTTCCATCATGGTGTAATGTGATTGATGACAATGTGGTTCTGTTAGATGGAAAACTACAATATGAAAATTAACACACATTAACTTTCATTCATCGTGCAACGTTTTAAGAATGGAATATAACTCTAGCTAGATTTCCATCACATTCATACACATACATCATGTAGAAATTCAGGCCTGCAGTAGATTAATTTCACTCACAGCAATTAACAATTGATCATGCAAAATTATCAACAATGGAGACTGAATATGGAGCTCTAACACAAAATTATATTAACTGAGTGTACAATAGCCAACCCTGTAATAACATAGGCTGCTGAATATATAGAATACATGATAAAATAGAATGCATAAGGAAGCATCCAAATCTAGCATAAAGAAGGCTTACCCAAAATAGGCAAATCCCCCATAGGTGTAAAAAGATGATCCCAAATCTATCAAGGACCCCACGAATTAGAAAGGGCGCATGGGCAAGCTAAAGAGTGGTCAAATGGAAGCTCATACATGCTTTTGCATGGAGGAAAGAGTGGAGGATGAAAGGGGAATAAAACAGGTTCACCTCACCTAGTCTAGCTTTCCTTATGTGCTTTAAAAGCTGGAAAAGTAGTCAACAAAGAAGAAAAAGCAGAAGGGCGCCTAGGAGGCCAGGAATAAAGCATATTTGATTCCCAAGACTTTCCAAAGCGCTCCATGAGTCAATAATGGCAAGTTTGACCTCTATGGATAGGCAATTAGCTACTTGCACATGGTGGGACTCATGGACTAGGAAAATAAGACAAAATAAATGAAATAATGTCTAAGTGGGTAAATACTATGGGTTGATTATTCTAACACCCCCCCTTAAAGCCGG
>LPNX010385313.1:0-11079 GCA_001517045.1 Pseudotsuga menziesii | reverse complement strand
AATGTGTGATGATATGGAATTATAAATGATGCAATGACGACAATAGTACAATGATGAATAGTGGTAATTAGGAGTGAGTACATTGGTTCAGTTGAGCAGTTGGTTTGACTCAGGTGGACCGAGTCTCGTGTACGGTTGGTTAAACTCAGATTGACTAACTCGAGTGATGTGAACAACAGATTGATTTATGTAGACATATTGATTGCTACAGCTAGATCAGACAGATTGATTGGTACAGCTAGATTGCACAGATTGATTGTACAGGATGATGAACAGTGTGGCACAGTTGTGATGAGTAGTGAATGAGCAGTGAACAATTGATCAGTAGTGAATGTGAGCAGTGAACAATTGATGAGCAGTGGTCAGTTGATGAGCAGTGACAGTGGTTGAGCAGTGTGGTGCAGTGTGGTACAGGTGTTGGTTAGCAGGTCCGCATGATCAATGTGGTTGTGATTTAGCAGTATCTATCTTCATATTAGGGTGGCAGGACGGGGCAAGGAAATCTAGGGAGCTAAGGCATCCTTCAGGTTGTAGCCGGTAAACCAGGGGGATGTAGCCTCCTTCCAGTTGTAGCTGGAGAATTGAAGTCTTTGTAACAAAGGGGGTTGTTGCCTCCTTCCAGTTGTTGCTGGTAAATTATTATTATAAAGGCTTCCGTGGTTTTTCCCCCAGGACTTGGGTTTCCACGTAAAAATCTTGTGTACTGTGTTTTGCTATGCTTCCTATGTGATGATGATATGATAATAGGTGATGATGAGCTGTAATAGTTAATAATGCTGATGATATAATGATAATGTGATAATACATTAATGAATGATGTATTGAAGAAGCAGTTGATGATTGTTAAAGTTGAAAAAGTAATAAAAAGCTATACACTGATTCACCCCCCCCTCTTAGTGTCTACACATCATGGCATCATGGTACATTGCAACACTTGTTTGAGAGTTGTTTATCGCTAGCAAGAGACCCAGGCACTTTGGCTAAGATTGAAAATTTGTTGCGCCTCCTGGGTAAGAAATCCGCGGTGAACTCTTTACATAAGAAAAAGACAGGAAAGGAGATGCATATGATTATTCATATTGGAGATTATTAAGTTAAATTGGTCATTCTAGATCTAGGGTCATATGTAAATATCTTAACAAAAGATACATGGGAAAATATGGGGCGGCCTACATTGGGATGGTCCCCGGTGCAGCTGTGATTAGCCAATCAGGCGAAGGTGCAACCAATTGGATGGGTATCTAACTTGGTCGTAGATTTTGAAGGTGTGAGGACTCGTGCTGATTTTGACATAATTGAAGCTGTTAATGGTGAATACTTCTATCCTTCACTGCTCGGGGTTGGATGGGCCATCGATAGCATGCTAATGATTAACTTCAAGAAGCAGATGATAACTTTTGAGAACCAAGATATTTGGTTCATCGTGCCTATGGATTCTTATGAAGTCCAAAGATACATTGAACCAGTAAAAGATGAAGTTGTCATGGGGTTGGATGATGCCTACAATATCTCTGAAGATTATATTCACCCCATGGTTGATGGAGAACTCAGTTGGTTCATCGCTAGTTTTGCGGCTTCTGATTTTGAGGGTGCACTGGAAAATTGGCAAAATTGAATGCATGAGGTGTCCTTTAGAAAGTGTGTATTAATCACGCAGTTATTGCACCATGTTGTGACTAAGATGGTAGAATTACCTATTTATGAAGGACTGCTTGAACTTTCTGCATTCTTAATGGAATTTGAAGAAAAGGTATCAGAACTGCAACGATTGCTGGCACTGGAGGAAGCACTGAAGGCTACTCCATCACGTTGGTGGGAAACTCATAAAAAGAAAATGATTGGATGGGCCTAGTGTCAACGGTTGATGATAGTTCACTTCAGAAATGCAGAGGCGTACCACGCTGGGAGGTACAATCAAGGAAATGACCTTAGTGATCATTTGATGGAATGCCAAACATTATGGGCATCACGACCAAAGGATGAATGGGTCCATGCCTTTATTCACACCATGGATGAAATTCCAAGATCATGGTATGTATTAGCAGAGCTGCAAAGGGACATAACCACTTGGGTGGAGCTGATGATTTTCTTTGTGCATAAATTTCATTTTGCAGATGCTAACCCCAATGTTAACAATGCACTTCAAATTATTCAGGATGTGGTCCTAAAAGTTGTACCAATCGCATAACCTGTGGATCCACATGCACAATTCCACATGCACTCAATAATGGAATGATATAACATGTCTGGAGAACTTGAAGATGATGATGAGCTATAGAATATTAATATCTCAGAGATAGAAGGAAGTAGGGATGTTTTAGCACCAGATGTACCAACTAATCCCATGAATCAGCCATTGAAGATTATAAAGGTTAACATTGGGACAACAGAAAACCTGAATTTTGCAAGTGTTGGGGATTATTGGGATGAGGAGACCATGGCAAGAATCGACGACCTGCTACATGAATTTCAAAATATCTTTCCGACAAAGTTCTCAGAAATGAAGGGGATATTGGGTGATCTAGGAGGGATGAAGATCCCACTTAAACCAGATGCGAAACTAGTATGACAGAGGCCATATTTCCTAAATATACAATACAAAGAAAGAGTCAAGGTTGAACCTGACCAGATGGTGGATGATGGAATCATTGAGTCGGTAGAGGAATCAGAATGGATCAATCCCATGGTGGTCAAAGACAAGAAAACATGTGAAGTTTGGATCTGTGTCAACTTAAGAAAATTGAATGATGCTTGTAGGCATGACCCATTTCTGAACCAGTTCACTAATGAGGTACTTGAAGGAGTAGGCGGTCAAGAAATGTACTCTTTCACAAATGGAATCATTGGCTATCACTAGATCAGAATCTCCAAGGAGGATCGACACAAAACCGCCTTTGTCACTGAGTGTGGCTGCTTCAAATACACGGTGATGCCTTTTGGGTTGAAGAATGCACTCGAAATATTTTCTCGAGTTGACATTACAACATTTAAATATTTCGTTCAGAAGTTCCTACAGGTGTATATGGATGATTGGACAGTGTATGGCCTAGTCAAGGATCATTTGGAAAACCTTTGACTGATGCTAGAGCGGTGTCGACAGCACCAGATCATGTTGAAATCCAAGAAGTGCATTTTCTATGCACCATTTGGGATACTATTGGGTCACATTGTGTGCAAGAAAGGTTTACTGGTTGATCCTGTAAACATAGCACTCATTTTGACATTTCCACCATCAACGAATGTAAAGATGCTCAGGGCGACCCTGGGGCACATTGGTTACTATCACAAATTTATTAAAGGATATGCTGCAATCACTGCCCTGATGGAAAAACTACTGAAGAAGGATGTTGTTATTATATGGAGTCCAGAATGTCAGGGTAGCTTCGACACGCTGACAGCTAATATGGCTTCAGCACCAATACTTATATTCCTAGATTGGAACAAATAATTCCACATGCATGTTGATGCATATTTTGTTGTGCTAGGAGTAGTGCTTGCGCATCTAGGAGAAGGAGATCTGGATCACCCTGTTGCTTTCACTAGTTGGAAGTTATCATTTGCCAAGAGGAATTACATGACACTGAGCGCGAAGGTATGGTGATGGTCTATGCACTGAAAAAATTTAGGAATTACCTTTTAGGTGGCCACTTTAAGATGTTTACTAACCACTATGCTTTGAAGTACCTGGTCAATAAGCCTGTGTTGGGGAGAAGATATGCCATTGGTTACTTCTCTTTCAGGAGTTTGATTTCAAAATAATTGCAAAGTTGGTCCACTTGAATCATGGCCCCAATCATTTATCCAAAATTGAAACAGGAAAAGGGCCTACTAATATTGAAGATGGACTTCCTGATGCGCAGTTATTTCGAGTTGACATGGTAGACAATCATTATGCCCCAATAATCCAGTTTTTTGGCGACATGAATCATACCAGAATAAATTTCTACAAGTTAAAAGAAGCAGTGGGTGGTTAAAGCTTCTGATTATCAGTTGATTTCCAGACACTTGTATAAGCTGGGACCAAATGAAATCTTGCGGCGATGTGTCCTACCACATGAACAAGGGAAGATATTAGTAGAAGCACATGCAAGAGTCGCTGGGGGGCACTATGGAGGTCATGCAACAACAAGGAAGGTGCTTTGCTCAGCTCTTTGGTGGCATACCATCCACAACGATATGACAGATTATGCGCGAAGCTATGATGTATGTCAACGCATTGGGAAGCCATCACAGTGAGATGAGATGCTGCTAGTGCTACAGGTGACTTTGTAACCTTTTGATAAATGGGCTATGGATTTAGTGGGTCCAATCAACCCATACAAAAAAAGAACTGGTGTGCAGTAGATAATCACAACAATAGACTACTTGATAAGATGGGCAGAGGCTACCCCAGTTGTGGACTGCACTACTGCGGCATTAGCAATATTTCTACCTGATAACATTATGCCAACGGTTTTGATGTCCAAGAGTATTGATGAGTGACCAAGGTAGGCATTTTATCAATTGTACAGTACAAGCACTGATGAAGGAACTGCAGATACAACATAAGAAAAGTACACCATATCATCTACAGGCAAACAGGACTGTAGAAGCATTCAACAAAATCTTGGAGCATGCACTTACAAAGGTATGTAACACCAACCGAGATGACTAGGATTTGAAGATTTCGGCTATGCTATGGGCGTATTGCACCACTTGCAAGAGATTGACTGGGAAAACACCATTCAAATTAGTATATGGGCAAGAGACAGTCATGCCTATGGAGTACATCATCCCCATCCTGTGCATTGCAGAAGCAACCGGCATGGATGATGACACAACCTTAGAAGAGCCTGCAACACAGTTGATGTAGCTTGAAGAAGACCATTTTATTACAGGATTCCAACAGTGCATTGAGAAGGATTGACAAAAGGCATGGCATGATTGCCATAAAAAAAAACAGTTTCAGCAAGGAGATTTAGTGCTGCTCTATGATAGCAAGTTCTTGAAGCATCCAGGTAAGTTAGAGATGCACTGGTTAGGACCCTATCTTGTTAATTTTATTACCTCTAGGGGTACAGTTCAATTACAGCAGTTATTTGGGGCAGTGATGCCAAAGCTTGTGAATGGAAACCGCTTGAAGCCCTATCAGATAGAGAAATAACTGCACAATGCCTAAGGCACTACGCAATGAGAAAAAAAGAGAATAGATAGAAAACAAAAGGGCGCGCCAGAAGGAAGGGGCTATGCAAGAATAAGAGACATTAGCAAAGTTAGGTAGCCAGAACATGATAGGCGAAGGGATGCAATGTAGTCACATTAGCAATAAACACAGGTAGTTAAAAGCAGTTAGCTGGTCATTCTTGGTGAAGCGACACACATTTATGGATGATCCGACCATTGGGTTGGAAGAATCAATAAAGGATTTGGGTAATTAATGCAATATTTAGTCATGATCATCGTGGATGATTTTGTAATGATGAACGATGGATCTCTTGCATGCTATATGAGGGGGTTCAACACTGGAGGAATGCACCATTGAGCCGAGTTGCAGTTGCAGAGAGTCATTAAGATAGGTCTGCAAAGAGTGTCGAGTGAATTAGGAGATTTTTAGGGAGAAGGTGAGAGTGCCTCACGATTGTGGGTAAGTGTTGCGGGATGTAGAGTAACCCCGACACAGTTGAGATTTCTAGTGAATGACACTCACCCATTTGACCAAATTCCATAGTAGAAGAAGTCACCAGCATGCAGATTGGGTCATCTAGTAGCTCGAATAAGAAATGAGGGGGGCAGCAACAACGCTTCCTAGTGCTGACCAAGAGGCATACAAGGACATCAATAAGGGCACAAGAAGACGTAGCTGCCCAGGTAGGGCCATCCAGCTCTAGAGAGGTAGACTCTATTGTTTGCATCAGGGTCTCTGTCAAGGAAATTCCTAGTTATATTGCTCCCACTCGACCTGGTGCAAAGCCTCGACGAGTCACCAAAAAGTAGAAATATCAACCTAATATGCCATCGCTGCCACAAGGGATGGTGTGCACTACTGACATAGTCCATGCATTGATGAAAATGAAGTACGAGGACCATGACTTTATACTGCTAAGGGATGTAGAGAATGAGCCCTATGAGTCACTGCCTTCAGTTGTAGGAGGCCCAGTTGTGTGTATTCCGCATCCATGGGCATAAGGGATGGATAAATATGGGTTGCTAGGGCTCATTAACATGTCACATTTTGGGCGGTTGAATGAAGCGAATGCGTCTGTAAAGAAGCTTTTGGCTTGCTTTCATGGAGGAACACTTTGGTTGGACACACCCATTGATGTTATGGTGGACCTAATTGCAGAGATCACAGGGTTGCCAAAGGATGGGCTAGACCCAACACAATATTTCAAAGGCCGAGATAATGAAAAATGATTGGCTGCACGATGAAAGGAGAGTTATGATTTGCAGCGCGATGGAAGAGCATATTGCATTGACAACAATAATGATAGAATGATGGGATTGTTGCACAGATTTTGGAAAGTAAGATTGTCCAGAAGAATTGCCTGATTTAGTGCACTTCAGGGGTGATTGCATGTGCACTTAAATGTGTCGAGGGAGTCTAGATCAATTGGTCCCTATTTTTGTTGAATCAGTTGAATCATGATGCGGTCGTAGTCTAGGCTGGGGAGCGACCCTTCATGTATAGTTGGTTATTGATATTAATTGGGTTAGTGGCTTGGATGGAGCTAGAAGACTATCAACGCATGAATGTGGAAGTTGTTAAAGTGTGCAAAGGTGCATGATATAAAAATTTGTGGTGGGTCAAAGAGACCAGTTGGCAAGTGGATTATGCAATCCACTTTTGGTTCAACTAGGAGGTGTTAGAAGCAGCAGTGGTCAAAATTCCACGGTTATTAGATGCAGCAGCAGTAAAGTATCAGTGGATTATGCGGTTCACCATCAGGCCACATACTATTCGGATCCAGGCTCATCGCGACCCTGACAAGAAATGGCTGCCAATGGTTTATAAGGTGATAGATGAAGACTTGGATGCAATGGTTCAGAATTAGATGATAGAATGGAATGAACCAGTAAGTGCCAAGGAAGTATCGACGGGACCACCCACAGATGCACCAGAGGATCTAGTCAGAGGAATTGACCAATAGAGTCACCATGACTCTGCTGGCGAATCCTCCATAGAAACCTACGTCGACATTGAGGTGCAACCTATCTGTAAGGAGATAAGGATGAATCATAAAATGGACCAGGATGCCCATAGCAGTACCATATCTGCATTGGAAGAAAAATTACAGTGACTTATTAAGGCCGTCATGGACTCATCTGACATTGCCGCAAAAGAAATGCCGAGGTCTTCTCAAGAAGGTTTTGTCAAGGTACGCACAAATATAGATTCTATATATAATGTTGTAGCAAGAAGAGGAATAAAAAGTGTAGTTGTGCAGGATTTCATGTCGATTAGTACTGATTCGCGGGATAGGAAAATTTAGGTTCCCCCGACTGCAATCGACGTTGGATGAGAGGATATCAACTCCTCACTGTAGCTACTGCAGAGCATTGCGTTGGACATTAGAAAAATATTGACTCAAATTCTAGTACACATGCAGCAGGTTGCTAACCAGGAGTTGGAAGATAGATAAAAGGAGCTCAACGACCAGTACTTACGGTTGCAGATTGAAGAAGAAGTGATGAAAAAGGAACTTGAATAATTACGACAGGTAAAGGAGCATCTAACAACAAAAAAATTGCAGGAGATTGTAGAAATGAAGACAACGCAGGAGGAGTCGAAGAAGAAGGCTGCTACAGAAATTACTGAATTGAAAAAGGAAAATGGTCGCCTTGTTATCGACAAGGCACAGCTATTTATGAGTCAGGGGTAGGTAGAAGAGGCTATTACAAATTCCTTCCAGTACATCCATGAAAGTACAATAGAGCTGGACGTAGTCACCAAGGCCAAGTCACTTGGAGAAGTTATTACTCAGCTCCAGTTAGAAAAAATACTGTTAAATGCTATGGTTTACCTAGAGACAACATCGGAGAAGGTTCCAGAAAGGAAGAGTGACATTGAAGAGATTTCAGCACATTTTGATGACATGGATAAAGATGCAAAGAATCTCATGGATGCAACGACACAATTTTGGGGTAGTGTCGTTCAGGATAAGTAGCTCGATCAAATAACCAAGCAGTTGCAGGAAGCTGAGACTCAGTTGGAAAAATTGAATACGACATTAAGGAAAATGCCACCAATTGTGTCAATCACATGATCTACAGAACTGAAGGATCTCCAACATCGAGTTGCAAAGGCACAGGAGCGACAGCGGAAATGCAGTGACCAGCTCGACGAGTTCTAGGAGATTGGCACACAACTGTCAGGAAAAGCAGTCGCTGCACTGCAGGCAGTACAGGATGGCAAGAAAGAGGTCAATGCCAAGATGGTGGAGCACCCATTGAAGCATGATATCCTTACATGTCAGGATGTTTCTAATAAATTCAAAGTGCAAGTCACAGAAATTTCTCCACAATACAAAGACTTCAAGATTAAAATCAATGACTACACTAAGCCTACCTGACATGGCTCGAGGACGAGCCACAAGACTGTGTTGGGGGCCTATTAGCAATGGTTTGGGGTAATTTGCATAGCATCCGTGATGCTACACAAGCTCAGAAGAGACCGAAAAAAATGAAGATAGTGCGATAGGTAGAAGATAGACTACTTTTGAGTATTTTGTGGCACTTTTTGTACTTGTTGACCATTTTTTGTGGATATTGGTCGTTAGTCATTTAAATCAGTTAGAGTTAGTTAGAAGTGGACCATGAATGTAAAGGCATAATCCTATATATAGAAAGAAGAATTATGAATGAATATACGATTGGATATGAAGAGACAGGCATAGATAGATAGATAGATAGATAGATAGATAGATAGATAGAGAGAGAGAGAGAGAGAGAGAGAGAGAGAGAGAGAGAGAGAATAAGTTGTTATCTTTCTGAGATGAATTGTTATCTATTTTGACGTGCGGGTGATTGCACAGAAGTAATATGATAAGATAGATGTTGATCTGAATCATTGTTATCTTATTTTATCTTTTTCTATCTTTCTGTTCCTGCAAACCTGATGATGAATGCTAAATGAATCTGAATTATGGATATATGATGCGATGTTTTACAGTTTATGAATACTGTCATGTTTTTCGATCTAGATATGTTACATTTATGAATGAATGATGTGCAATAATGAATGGTTATGTTAGAAAATTTGATATGATCTAGTTGTTAAGCTGATAAAAAGTTGATGCCATGACCCTATTCTATACTATGGAAACTTGATTCCGTCAGCCCTCCCTCGAACATCTCAGTTGAGACCTCATTTTCTCTACGGGTGTTGCTGGATAGGGTAAAACCTGTCTGGGCCGATGCTTAGGAATATCATGGTGAGTCGAGTGTCGATAGAGTGGGACCCCTATCGATTGGGATTTGTTGGTTGAGGGTTGAGCCAACATCATATCACCATTAAAGTGTAAATGAATCCATCAATAACTCATGTGTGGTAGTCAAAGGAATTATTCTTGGATGTAGATGACTAGAATTTTAATGTAAGGAATAATGGTTTGGTTTTTAACCATGTCATGGGCCTTGAGTCCCATTATTCCTGTTTCAAAACCATTGTTGGAATGAATATCCCCACATGGAGGAAAATTGTGCTTCAAGTCATTGTTCATGGCTCTGTAGGCCTCAATGGTTTCTTTGGGGCCAAAGGCATGACCTTTCTCCTTAAAAATCCATTACTAATTCCCTATGACATGTTCATATTTCTCAAAACCAGAGAGTGACACAAACATCATCAATCATAGGCCAATGATACCCTAAAGAAACCACCCTTTTTTGGTGGAGGAAATATTCTTAGCCTTGGATGGTTAGAATATTCCTTTAGGGATTGAGTTGCAAGTCTCTTCCTTTACCATATATAATCTCTCAATACCACACTGTCATGTCCCCTCCTTCCCGAGATGATGCGACTACAATGTTGGTGCTACCATGTAAATGGGGAACTAATCCCCATGAACATAATAACAAATGCATTGGAAATAAAAACATACATAGATGCATAATGCAATCTACAGTGGAAGCAAAAAAATTCATGCAATACATTCAACATGTTCATCATATTTCATTAGGCAAATACAAATGCAGAGATTAACACAAGAGATACTTATCTTGGAAGAAGCTTGTCCCGCAACCAACTATGTCACTGCAACAGTCCACCCAACCATTGGCCAGTGTGATCATCAATCTCTCAACATCACTTCCATCCCCGAGATGGGCATGATTCCCACAAGGAATATGGGAACACTAGAAGCATCACACATAGCCAAAGACATGTCAAAATCCATCCAAGCCAAAACTACATTTAGGTTTATCATGCTGCTAAAGAGGTGGAATGGTTGAATTGCTAAGCTAGTGAGATCAACCATAGAGCTATGGACATTTACAAAAGATCTAGCTTGGATTTACCAACACCTACAGACCTAGCACAAGGAAGCATCCCCTTATCTGCTACACAGTCCCTTAGGATATGCCTTCCATTCCAGTGCTATTTAGGGTGTGCAAAGAACAAAATTGAGCTCCTCTTGATCTGGCTATGAGGTTCCTTTCCACACTAGGTTTATCAATCTAATTCTTCCTCAATTCCACTCCAAACCAGTTCAGACCAAACCAAAGGATGCATACACAACAAAATACAAGTTCTGGGATTGATGAAAAACATCCTAGGAGCCAAAAACGGAAATGGAAATTGGGAAAAAATGACCTAGAATGAGCAATTCATTTCAGCAAGGCTCTATGGGCTTCATGTGGAAAAAATGACTCCTTCAGTCCCTAAATTCATGGATCTATTCTCCCATTTGTTGTTTAACACCAAAAATGAAATTCCCAATTGTGGAAATGTGGAAACAACACAAAAACGCCTAGGAGAGATCCCAACCACTAAACATTAACAAAAACACTTCCCAGCAATGGAAAAATGAAGAACACTGCAGAAAACATGAATGGAGAATCCCCAAGAGCTCCAAAAATGTGAGGAAGAGAAAAACGTGGATGCAT
>LPNX010385279.1:96251-106468 GCA_001517045.1 Pseudotsuga menziesii | reverse complement strand
TCTGTTATTTGTTTTAGTTTTATTTACAAAAAACCTATAATGAAATGTTCACTACATTTCTCATTGCATAATTCATTGTAAACAAAACAAAAGATATATAACAACAGAGATTTAAGCTACATTTGTTATAAATAAGTATATTTTCTAGAATTAACAACCAACTAAATTCAAATGAAATATTTTAGGCTTAGTGTTACACACTATAATCCATAATCCACCCTTAAATATGGTCTACTATACTTGAATGAAGAAATTCCTAGCTATTGGCTTCAAACTCTCTTTTGTGGAAATGTGGAATAAGAGGTGCATTATCATGTTGTTCTTTCTTATATGATATAAAAAAATAAAATTAGTCTATAAAAAATTTCCCATCATTGTTTATCATGATTTGAGAGATTAAATATTTACCATAAATATGAAAACAGAAGCCAAAGTACACACCATTATGTTGTCAAAAGGTGGCCTTCATATAAATGCCTCCAAAGTAAACTTTATAACGCATGAATCTTGGATCAAATCATGTAAGTTTCACTATTCAGCACAAATTTTCATAGGTTCAGCTATGAATGTAAACAAATCATAAAATGTGTATATACTATTATAGTTTCCAACAATATTAAGTAGAAATTATCACACCATTGTTTCTCAAAGGCTCAATACCATCTTTTTCCCTGATTGAAATATTTCCCAGTTCAAAGGTGTTCAAGAAGGTGCAATGGAGATGAGATGTATGGTCTTCTTCAGTGCATGGAAGACCTAAATTTGTCTAATTGTGGGGAATGTGCTTCATATGGTAAAAAGACTCTAAGTGATTAGAGTGATGTTGCCTTTTTGTTGCAGCTACACACAACCCCAAGTTCAAATTCTTGGAACCCTAGTCCTTTATAGGTAAACCTGAGTTTTAGTACCATAAAACATGAAAAGACTTAACTTATAAGACACAAAATAAGTGGACTCTAAGTGATTAGAGTGATGTTGCCTTTTTGTTGCAGCCACACACAACCCCAAGTTCAAATTCTTGGAACCCTCGTCCTTTATAGGTAAACATGAGTTTTAGTACCATAAAACATGAAAAGACTTAACTTATAAGACACAAAATAAGTGGGTTTTTATTTCTCTAAGAGAAGATGAATATAGGAACAATGTCCCAAAAACATGAGTTTGGAGAATAAAATCCTTTGGCCTAATTGGGATGGATTCCTCCTTACCAGAATCTATGGAGAAGAATATTACACAATGAGATTAGCTCATTAAGAAGTATCTCCCTCCAAAATACATATGAATAAGCTTGATTCATCAAAATAATCATTTCCTTAATAATAATGTTGTGTCTTTTTTAAACTGAAAACAGATATAAAGACATTTATTGAAGGATGAAAAAATCAACAACAAAACTTACAGTAATCTAAAAATTAGCTCTAATTATTTTGTATGACTACTAAACCTATCTATAGGGTTAAAACTATTTGCAGAGAGTTATCAACTACTGCATGTTTTTACATATTGCCCAAATAATAGTTGGCAAAAATATATCATAAATGGTGATGTGACGGTTGTCCAAACCTTGAACTTCTTGATTATCACATGGTGCTCCGAATATTAACAACAACATGAACATGTCGTTGAATATACATGTCTTCAACAACATGAAGATGTTGTTGAATATACATGTCTTCATTGCACCTACTTCCTGCTTTATCAATGATCCTAGAGTATTTTTCGATCAAAGAATCCTCATGTCGATCCAAGGTAACCAAGATTTTGTCCACCTGGGCTGCATATGCCTGGATATTACCTTGAGCGTCATCCTGGCAATGATCCAGACCAAAGAACTGCGCTTCATAGACTCTCATATTCGGGTCCACATCAGCCATACGTTGGTACAAACTGTTTGTATGAGCAGTGAGTTATCTTACTACTTCCAAAACCCCCTTAAGTTTTGAGTTCATCCAGCAAAGGTGGGCACGTATGTCCCTAATATCGGCTCTAGTATTCTGAATCTCATGTAGCTTGTCAACCCATTCTTTCTCGACCTTCATCCCTCCTGCTGGAGGGAAGAATCCCAACCAAAGGCCCAAGTCTAGAGATCTCGAATTCGACACCTTCATGAACAGAATATAAAGCAAGTATCTGGAAAAGTCCAGAGAAAGAAAAAGACTTAGAGAATTGGAACTAAAACAGTTACAGAATGCAAAAATGCAATAGTAAAAGCTAATTTTTACGTTAATAAAATAATAGGTGCAAAGCATTGAAACTAATCAGTTCAACTAGCTTTCTAAACCGGCAAATCGAAGTTCAAAAGAAGACATTCAAAATGGTTAGCAAAAAACCCATAGATTCTACATGTTAAACAGGTTCGCAGTACGCATATCAGATTATAAGATAATTCAAATTATTCTCAAAAACTTTTTAAAATAATTTAGACTGTGAATTTTTTTTATCAAAAAAGCTAATGAAATCACACTATCACAGGTAATTCAAACTCTACTGAAAGACTCCAGAATTTCATTACTTTACTGCTCCCAAAAATGCTGACCTATATACTGCAGATAGCGCTCTCTTATCTCAATCTTCTTCGAATCACAATTACAAAAAAGAGTCTAAGGAGAAAACAGAAAAACAATACGTTCAATTTCTGGTTTATTTCAGATGTCGTTCCCCCTTTGACAGTCTGATTTGCTCATTCAGGAAATCTGAGAAATTCTTCATTTGCTGGTTCCTTCCTTTTCTCCCCAATCTTCGGAACCTAGCAGTGCAACTTCATAGCATGAATACCTCACATCTTGTTGAATAACATTTGGAATTTTATATTCATGTGAACTGGTAAACAAGTAATTAGAGCAATCTGTGTGAATGTTGCGCAGTGGAGAACTAATGATCCTAGACTTCAGCGATTAACTAAACTAATTTGCAATGATCTCGGATACAAATATTCTTTCATATTCTCGTCATAATTTAACGTTGAAATAGTGCGTTCTGTCTCATGCTGAGCAGTGAAATGTATTGCATGACATGATGATCTCTAAAAATCTTCTTGTGAGATCATCTAATAATAAGTTCCATCACTTATGTTTCGTTGAAACCTGCACCATCATAACCAATATAAATCAATGAGACCAAATAATATGTACAAATCAATAGTTTTGATAGCTAAATTTAATTATAATTATCCCTAAATTTACATAACAATCCGTTAATCTTCGTGTGGGAAAAGAATTTTCGTTTATATGCATTATTTAATTTGAAAATAAAATATTCCATCTTTTTCTTTTGGAGCCATACAAAATTTATTCATAATGATAAAATAAACCCTGCATAGTAACTTTGAGTAAATTATGGCTTTAATTGAATAAAAGTATTTTTATGATCTAAAATAAAGTTTTGGTTTATGATATGAAAATATATTAACCCAAAAGTTTATTGATTGATTAAAATTATGTAAAGATAAAATAGAATTTAAATAAAGTTTAAAGCTTATACAAATTAATAATTTGTTTAAGTCCGGGGTTTAGAGTAATTGGTAATGAGAAATTGAGAATAGAACCTACAAATGGAAGGTCATGAGTTCGAATTCTGTGTGGGTAGTTACAAAGATTTAACAAAATAAATTGAAATGGCTTTAAATGATGAAGTCATAAAATCCAATTGGCACAAATCATCCAAAATCGACAAGATATCGTCCCATGAGCCTAAGAATCAAATGATCAAACATACACAATAAAAGGAAGCCATCAAACCAAGCAACCAACCAAAGGAACAAATCAAAAATCAATCGAAAACATTATTTCAATATTTACTCCAAAATTCTGAATAGGGATCCATTCACTTATTGAAATTTTAAAGGGGGTAGTTGGGGTGCCAACACGTAGCCAAGTCGGCTTCAAAAACAACAAGGAACGAAAACGTGTCATCTTCCAAAGAAAAATAATCGCCAAACTACCAATCCTATGTACAATTACCACACAGCCTATCAATCAGCCAACGTTTAGCTCCATTAGAGTGCCTTCCACACACTGAGAGATAACAGCACCAAGAAGCCACTCCACATGCCCAGTCTTGTAGCTAAAGCTTATCATCGACAAGAAATATTCAACATCCCTAAATTGCGAGCACTTCGAGACTTCCTATAGGTAGAACAAAACCTAATTCCAACTCCATGAATAATACTTATCAAGCAATCTGAAGATTCATTATGAGAGGATTCTAGAAGACTCCTAGTGTGAGGGATTCCCGCGGAGTCTTCCACATAAAAGAGAATGTGCTACATGTGATGCATTAAAATTTATCATGCGATTTCAATCTAATTGCTTTGTGCATTAATTGGTTAAGGGACACTAAAACTTGAATAATAATCCATATAACATGGAAATAGAACTTTAGGGGAGCCAACATGGTATTAGTTGGCCCCCATTTTTTTAAAACCCTTGAGGTACAAGAAGAGCAACCTCGTTTGGTGGCTTGTCTTGGCTTATCTAATGATTCATTGTTTTCTCTTTGAACATGAAAGAGTTAGACACTCGATATTTGAAGGAGGAGGCCATTGATGCACTTGTGGAATCTCTGTGCAATTTTGTCCATGATATAATGTCTTTGTCTAGTTTGCGATATGATCAAGAGGGAGTACCCTACAACGAAAAGCGATTGGATTCGAAGGGAAACAATCTACTCAAGTCCCAGATATAAAGCATACATCTCTTCTTGATTGTTGGTAGATTTTCATAAAACATGCATGAAGGTTAGTACTATATTCCATGTGCAATAAAAAAGAATACCACATACCTACCTCCCTAAAATAATAAAGTTGGATCTTATAAAAGATCAGTTGTATTATTTAATATAGTGGATATCTATTCTATATGATATAAATTATATTTAAGTTTATAACAAATCTCATCAAGCCAAATACATGGTTATGAAATTATTACGATTGACACTGTGTGGCTCTACACACAATACACATACATGCATGTTTAGTATATAATAATAGATATTTATTTAATACACACGACATTGAAATGAGGTCCTTAATTATCGTAGTTTAGTTTTATTTGCATTTATTCAAATATTTATTGATCCACATACACTTGTTTAGTTTTGTTCATTCCACTAGGAGTTCACTAGAGAGGAAATATCATATCACACCCATTCATATTGGGGGTTTCAATAACCCAAAAACCCTCAAAAATATATTGCCTCATATTAAGGGGTTAAGGGGAGGGTTTCTAATTTGTAGAGTAATAAAAATATTAGGGGTTATTTTATTTGGGTGGGCTCAGGAATAACTCCAAATCATTGGATGAATTCATAACTCCAAGTCATTGTCCTAATTCATACCTCCAAATCGTGTGTTGGATTCATATTAGTAGTATTTTTTGCTAAGGAATAACCTCCATATCACAAGCTAGATTCATACCTCCAAATCATGGGATGGATTCATATGAGGCCTAGCTTCGACTAAGGAATAACCACCAAATCATGGGCTCGATTTATACCTCCAAAACATCGAACTTATAAAGTATTCCTCTTTTTTAGAATACTTTTTTAGGTTTGTGTTTAGGTGGGTATTAATATTCAATTAAACCTTTATCCACGAAAACTAAGAAAAGTGAGATCAATATTTCTTTGCTTACTAGAATCAAGAAAAATTAGATCAATAATTGCTAGTTAGGGATGTTTGTTAGATTGAGCTATATTTTGCACATTCATAATTGTAATTTCAATTCTTATATGCAAGGAATCCGTCTTAATATTGTATTGGAACTCACATGAACATAGGTGAAAATATAAATCCTTATTTACATACCCTATGTGTTATCATAACTCGCCATGAAATGGTATCATATAAGTTTCACCATTTCTATATCTTTATAACTATGGTGTGCTTGAAACTTAACAATGAATATTTTTCCCTCTGGTGTAAAGGTTAAAAAAGGTAGATCTATAACCCAGGAAAAGGTAACTAAATGTTGTTAGTTCCCTTTACTTGAAGAATAAATCTAGAGGAAGTGGAGGTAATTCATTGCATCTTGTGAATTACCTAATCCTATTTATGCACATGATTACATGGTGTTACTCGAAAGTAAGAGGTTTTTTTCTATGATCAATTAAGTTCAAACATCAATAATGTTTGTTTTGATAGGAAGGTAGGGAAGTCCATCCACAAAAGGGTTTCAATTTTTTGTTTTGATGGAGTTTAATTTTTTAAGCTTATAGAAAACATTAGCTCTCGATGGATATACTTGTATTTACATAATATAAAATTGGGATATTTGTAGGGTGTGATGTGAAACATCTGCAATTCTCATTTTTTTTGGGAATTGCACTTGCTATAAGACTATCAGTATTTTACATTATTTGGTACATTGATATATTTTCTAGTTTGTCTTTTACTCCCCATTACTATTTTGTTGGGTCTTCCACTATCCAATGGTACAAATTGATCATTGATGTGAGTCGGATCACCTAGCCATGCTTCATAATTGGAGAAACGAGCGCCATGATAGTACATCCCACTTAGCCAAATAAAGATGATGGCTAGTTGACCAAAATGAGCGCTAAATACTTTGCGAGAAATTTCTTCCAAATCATTAGTATGGCTATCAAAATCGTGAGCATTAGCATGTAAGTTCCAAATCCAAGTGGTAGTATCAGGGCCTTTAGCTAGCGTCTTTGAGAAATGACCAAGTTTGGCCCATTTCTCAAAAGAAGTTTTGACAGGATCCCTCTCCACTACGACCTTTTTAATTCTCCTCTTTCCGCTGCCCTATAATCTTGGTGGGATTGTTGTTAGCATTATACTATTATTTTATTTAGAATCATGTTTTCCTATACTAAGATGCATTAGGGATCCTATTTGTTACAACCTAATAATATGATATAAAGGGGATATTAAAATTGATTGATAAAAATTGATACCTACAATATATGGTGAAACTAGGGGTTTTCTTAATTGGAAAGGTATATTGGGAGGGGGGTTCTACAATACAATTTTAGGATGCATTTTCCAATATTTAGTGAAATTAGGGATATTATTTAATATCCTATGAATGATCATGCTATGCAACAAGCTCACTAAGTGAAACCCGTGTATCCAAGGTAGAATTCAATTGATTAAGAATACTATCATTAATGGCTCCAATCAATGTTTTCCTTCAATACAAGGTTGATTTCAATCTAGATTTGAATTCAATCGAGAGTTGACCTCAATCCAAGGTTAACTTCAATCCATGGTTGACTTCAATCCATACTTGACTTTAATTCATGTTTCACTTTGATCCCTCGCATGATTCAATCCATAAAGATGTTTTAGAAAGTGGATGATTGAATTTGAATCACAGTTGAATTCAATCCTTCATTGAATTTTAAGAAATGTTTTATTCAATCTAGAAATTACTTTTAAGCAAGGTTGACTTTAATTTATAGTTGAATTTCAGGTAAGGTTGACTTCAATCCTTTGTTTCCTTCAACCCAAGGGTGACCAAAATCGAAGGTTGGCTTCAATCCAAGGTTGAATTCAATTAAAGGTTGACTTAAATCCATGGTTGAATTCAATCCAAGCGTGAATTCAATGCAAGGCTTACTTCAATGCAACATTAAAGTATATACATAGTTGACTTCAAACAAATGTTCACTTCAATAAAATCTTATCTTTAAAACATGGTCGAGTTGAATCCCTAACCACATTTTAAGAAGTGGTTTATTGAATTTAAATTATGGTTCACTGCAACCCATACTTAAGTTGTAGAGAAATGATAACTTCAATAGATAGTTGTCTTATGTAAAAAAAAAATAGGCAATGATTTGTTGATGTAAATATCCAATATATGTATGTGAATATGTCATCATCTCCATAATAATCCTTTTAAAAAAAATTCAACCTTTCCTTTCATTCTAATTCTATAAATGTCTAAGCATAATTAAAAAACTTACGTACTTAACACACTAACGTTGGCACCAGATAGAGGAGTTGTATTGGTAGAATCATCCTGCTACTAATAACATAAAGGGACATGTTAGAATGTGTGTTTTAGAGTACATATATTACTTTTAATAGTATACCTTCTAAGGGTGTGGGTGTATAGAAAGAGGTTACCATATGATCTTTTGTTCTAAACTAGATTTTTACAAACTTTAGAGAGATTTCTTAATACATTTGGGGTAACTAATTTTTTGAGATTTACACATGATTTACAAATACATCCATATTGGGCTCATATCTATTACCATATTGGGATCATATTGGCCTAGGAGGCCATGGCCCCAATCTCAAACAATATGCATATTTAGTAGTGATGTTTTTCGTCATCTCTCTAGGAAGCAAAATTACGAAATAATTTCAGAGAAATCTATGAGGAATCTGGTGAAACTCTTCAAAACCCACTTCACAAATATGGTCATTTAATACTATCCATGGGAATTTTGTGTACTTTCTTAACATATATGGAGAAAAACATGCCCGAACATATGCGTTTTTTCGAGAATTAGGGCTATGACAAGTATCATGTTGATTTGATTTATTCAATTAGGTGAAAACCTTGATTATTTGCATCCTAGGAAATTCGTAGTCTATTGGAACTTGAAGGTATTGTGTGGATCTTTAGGTGATTCAACATTTCCTTCGAGTTGTTTTGAATATAAACAGAAAATACCTCTTATTATTTGTCTCCATGAGTGAGAAGATAGCACTGTTTAAAATCATTTTCATTTTAAACATAGTTGAGTGATAATGTCATGTAATATGTGGAATGTTTCATGGTCTATTTTTTATCCATTAAAGTAGTATTGATTGAGTTTATTTTATAGTAGTCATTAGACTTGAAAGTGGTTTCTTTATTTCATAGTTTTATAGTTTGTCGTATGGTTTGGTACTCTTTTGCAGATTGGGTTGGTTTGCTGCATGAATAAGTTATGTTTGATTGATTTGAAATTCTGAAATAGTTTTATATCTTTTGCATTAATTACTTTGATTTCTAATTATATAGAGTAGTTGATTCCAATTGACATGGTTAAATTTTTGTTAGGTGAATGAATGGTTTTGTAAATTAGAATTTAATCTCTTTTTTCTTAGTGAATGAATTGATAAATTAGTTTTGTGATTTCTTTTTGGCATTAAGAAAAGTTTATTTTAATTAAATTATACAATGTTAGAATAATCTCATAGCTCTTTTAAATTATCATAGGAATTTAGCCCTAGATTATATTACCATGCACATACAGTGTAGTAACTCGAAGTTTACCTACCTTGGTCGATAATTACATTGAAGGTGGATTAATTAGTTATATTTCATGTGAAATTTTTTACAACTTAAATCCAAAAATATAAATATGAAAAGACTCCCCGCATTTGAATAAGGATATATCTAAAGGGCCATCTATGCTAAGCATAGTACCACACCCTTCTATATAATCGAGATAGCATTTCATCCATTTAAATCATGATTTTCTAAGCTGATCAAAACATCAAAATTTATCTCAAAATAGATGTAAAAACTCCGAGTTGTCAAATATAGGCATTCTCCCTCATAAAATAGCTTCAATCTGTGACAAAAAGAGGAATATTTTAATCAAAACCATATGAATAAAAAACTCAATTTTATCAACTTTATAAATCCATGTCTTAAATCTTATTGGCAATCTTAATTTATTAATCGTATATAATATATGGTAATATTATTCTACGATTTCTATTAATATAAACTATTGATCATATGTGATCTACAGGTTCAATACTTAAACACTTAACATTAATGGAGTGAGCGAAAACAACGAATGAAAGAGATCTATGACATGAAGATGCAGCCATGGAATCAAGAGAAACAATGCCCCCCTTAATCCGAAGGGGTGTTAGTAAGTCCGAGCATGTTTCTGAATCTTTCAAATTTTTCTCGTCCAAGCGCTTTGGTGAAGATGTCTGCAACTTGATCATTTGTGGAACAATGTCGAAGATGGACTGTCTTGGCCTCTACATGATGTCGAATCAAATGATACTTTGTGTTGATGTGTTTGGTTCGATCATGGAATCTGGGATACTTAGCCAGCTTGATTGCAAAAGTATTGTCAATCAATAATGGAGTGGAGTTCTCTTGTTTTTCTTGCAAATCTTCAAGTATCTTCCTGAGCCATGCTATTTCTTTTGTTGCTTCAGCTGCAGCCACATATTCTTCTTCTATTGTTGAATCTGCCGGAACTGATTGTTTGCGTGATCTCCATGAGACAAT
>LPNX010385279.1:68464-96085 GCA_001517045.1 Pseudotsuga menziesii | reverse complement strand
GATACACAACAGATCTTCCAACTTTCTTTATAAACAGTGTTGCATCATCAAGATCAAAATGTTCAAAATTTAACTTCAAAAGATGCTCGGTTAATTTTTTATACCATGCGCGAGGCGCTTGTTTTAGGCCATACAAGGATTTGACAAGCTTGCTTACCTTTTTTTATTTTCCTTTCACAACAAAGCCTTCTGGCTAAGACATGAAGACATTCTCTTTCAAGTCTCCATTCAAGAAAGCAGTATTCACATCCATCTAATGAACTTTCCACCCTTTCTGAGTAGCTAAAGAGAGTAAGGTACGGATGGTAGCCCATTTTGCTGTAGGAGAAAACGTTTCTTCATAGTCAATTCCTTCTTTCTGTGCATAGCCTTTTGCTACAAGCCTCGCTTTGTGCTTGTCAAGTGAGCCATCTGATTTGTATTTGTTCTTGTACACCCACTTGCAGCCAATTGGTTTGGTTCCAACTGGAGAGTCAACCATCTTCCAAGTTCCATTCTTTATGAGTGCATCATACTCATTCTGCATAGCTTCTTTCCACTCAACATGAGTAGAAGCTTCTTCAAAGGAATTTGGTTCAAAGTTACCAGATAAATTAAATTCACAATCAAATGATACATCAATGTCATCACCTGAATTATCTGCTTCTCCTCCATCTTCATGTCTTTTTGAACTTCTCGTTCCCGTCTTTCCAAACTCATCCGGATGGACACTTTCAAGTGTCTTTGTGGCCCATTTAGGAATCTTCCGTGATGGTCCTGGTTGATCAGCTGGTGGTGCTTCATCATTGATTGAGAGTCTTCCAATTCTCTCAATCACATCATCCAGTTGAATCTCTTGTTCAAGTGAAGTAGCAGGAGCTTCTTCATGCGAGGGATTTGGTGCTTCATATGGAAATTCCAAAGGCTGATCTAGAATAGGAATCCCCCCTTCAAGGTTTGGAATTTCATATTCATTTTTAGAATATTTCTTTGGATGAGGATATTTTTCCAAATGATCAAGTTGTCTCTCAATGGACTGGTCATTTTTATTAGTCTCAAGAAAAATGACATCTCTGGAAATAACAAACTTCTTATTTACCTCATCATACAGATGGTATGCCTTGGAGTTTTCATCATACCCCAGGAAAATGCATTTTCTACTTCGAGCACCAAGCTTGTTTCTTTGCTCCTTTGGAATCAAGGCATAACAGGTGGAACCAAAAACTCTGAGATGCCTGACTGAAGGGAGATGGCCAAACCACATTTCATGTGGAGTCTTGTTATCAAGAGCATTTGAGGGACTTCTATTTCTAAAATAGGCTGCACATTTTACTGCATCACCCCAAAACATTAGTTTTACATTCTTGAAAAACATAATTGAGCGTACCATATTCATTAGGGTTCTGTTCATTCTTTATGCTACACCATTTTTTTTAGGATTGTAGGGAACTATAGTCTGATGTGCAATTCCATGTTGGCGAAGATAATCTTCAAAAGCATTTGAAGTGTATTCTTTCCCATTGTCAGTACAAAGTGTACCAATTTTAGATTGTGCTTTATTTTTCTATCAATGCATGAAAGTCTTCGAATGTTTGAAATGTTTTTGATTTTGTCTTTAAACAATAAATCAAGCACATTCTTGAGTAGTCATCAATAAAGGTCATAAAATACTTATTCCCATTAGTAGAAGGAGTTGGCATTGGGCCACATAAATCAAAATGCACTAATTCTAATTTCCTACTTGCTCTAAAATTAGATTCATGGAATGGCAGCTTACTGTGTTTCCCTAATATACATGCATCACATTTGCTCTTATCTTTGGGAATGGTGGGAAAACCAAGTACACCATTCTTTCTCAACAAACGAAGACTGTTATAATTCAGATGACCAAATCTTGCATGCCACAATAAACTTGATGACAAATTACCTTCTCCATGCTGAGAGAAGTAGGCATAGTTCTGAACTCTTGCAGATGAACCCTTTAGCTTCAGCAGCTTCCCATCTTCGTATCCAGTCATGATGACTTGGTTTTCAGCGGACTTTCTTATTTCTACTATTCCATCAAACATGTGGATGGAATGGCCTTGCTGTCGAATCTCCACCAAGGACAACAGGCTTCTCTGCAACTCTAGAAGATAAAGAACATTCTTCAACAAGAAATCATGGAATCCAGGCATCTTCAGCCGAATGGTGCCCCTTCCCTTTGGTTTAAGACTTGACTTATCTACAAAGTAAACTATGCCATTTATTGTTTCATTAAGTTCTTCAAAACAGTCTTTTCTAAAATTCATATGTGATGTTCACCAGTATCAAGTAGCCAACAATCTTTGTAAGATGAAAGTGAAGTCATTTCATTAATACCAAGATTACAATGTGCAACAGTACAATGAGCAGAATCTGAAGATTTACTAGCATCTTGGTTCTTATTATCATCTTTCTTCTGGTTATGTCTATCTTTGATGGAGTCCCATGAATCCCAACACTGATCTACCGTGTGTCCAATATTTCCACAACGCTTACACTTCAAATTTGATCTTTTGCTGGAGTTGTTTCTGCCTCCTCTACCTCTGAAGTTTCTTCTTTCTCTGCCTCTCTCTTTTCCAGAGAGAGTGGCACCAACTACAGATGCTATAGACTGCATCGTCTGCAACAGCTAGTGTAATTTACAATAATGAACTTAATATGACAAGGAGAATGAGATAATAGAAAAAACAATAACCTTGCACGTCTACAGTCTCTGCCAAGGTGATTTACAATCTTAATATCTCAACTTCAAGTTTTAAAGTGATACAATGACAGTATCATTGACCAACAACATGAAGGCAAAGAAAATATGCTTTCAATGGCTTTCAATCTCTCACCAATTCATAGGAGCAGTATCCTCACATAGCATGTGCTCTTCTAGTCACAGCTTCAAATTATGCAGCTCTAGGAGGAAAGCGCAGCCATTCCAAGTGAATACAATGCAAGTTTATAGCATACACATGCTTCTTCAATACACAAAATATATCAGTCATGAGCTTCAAATACACAGCAACATTCTTTTTATAAGATATATACTCTACAGAATATGTTATGCGTGGAGGCACCAAAAGCTAATATATTAGTGTGCAAAGGATATAAGTGTGCATATGATATAAGTGCACAAATTATAGTCTGTGCAAAAATCAAGTACCAAACTATATACTCTGCAAAATCAAGTGATTAGCAGCAGCTGGATGACTTCAACCTTCATGTGAATGAAGACATGTATGTCTTCATCCTTCTATCCTTGTTCTTCAACAAACTTACAATGCCTTCACTCCTTAACAAAGAGGTCACGTCTCTTCAGAAAATCGCAGCCACAAATGGCTAGACTCAACAAAGAATTGGACGCAAACTCACAGCTCCAATACACAGCATATATACTCAACGCATATATTCAATATGCAGCATATATAAACTCACAGCTCAACACATATATACTCAACGCATATATACTCAATACGCGACATATATAAACTCACAGCTCCAATACACATATTCAAACTCATAGCTCCAATATGCAGCACGCATATAAAAAATATACTTAGAGTTTCTAGTTAAACTCATAGCTCAAATATGCAGCATATATACGCAGCTCCAATACAGCAATCACAGCATACATTTATTTCTCCACACTTCACACAAATGTAAAGGCATGAGTCTCCATCGTGTTCACTCAGAGCAGTCTTCAATGCACGTAGCAGTATCCACCATGTTCACTCAGAGCAGTCTTCAATGCATGCAGCAGTCTCCAACGTGTTCACTTAGAGCAGTCTTCAACGCATGCAGCAGTCTCCAACACACGCAATAGTCTCCACCGTGTTAATCTTCAACATAACGTCTTCAACACACGCAGTAGCAGTCTAGGGTAAATTTAGGGTTTTTTTTTGTATTCTCATCATCTTCAAAGCCATTGCAACAGAAACAATAGTCCCTCATGAAATCACGTCTCATACCATCTGGATTCTACCCAAATTTGAATAAAAACACATGTCTTCTATGACAACTGGGCTATGGATGGAGATAGAAGGTCATGATCATGTGTTACAGGAATTCATGGATGTGTTTCCTGATGAGATTCCAGGGCTTCCTCCCAAGCGGGACATTGATTTCACAATTGAACTTGTGCCAGGAGCAGCACCAGTGTCCAAAGCACCCTACAGGATGAGTACACCGGAGATGCTACAATTGAAGATGCAACTGCAAGAGTTGTTGGAAAAGAAGTATATCCAACTGAGTGTATCTCCTTGGGGAGCACCAGTTCTATTTGTAAAGAAGAAAGATGGTACCCTCAGGTTATGTATCGATTACAGACAATTAAAAAAGGTTACTGTGAAGAATAAATATCCTTTGCCTAGGATTGATGACCTCTTTGATCAAATGAGAGGGGCAAAGGTATTTTCCAAGATTGACTTGAGGTGTGGTTACCATCAGGTGAGAATCAAGGATGAAGACATTCATAAGACAGCCTTCAGGACGAGGTATGGGCATTATGAGTTTGTAGTGGTACCGTTTGGTCTCACGAATGCACCAGCTACATTTATGTGCCTCATGAATAGTGTCTTCAGCAGGTATTTGGACAAGTTTGTGCTTGTTTTCCTAGATGACATTCTCGTTTACTCTAAGAATGAAGAAGAGCATGAAGAGAATTTGAGATTGACATTGAATTTGCTCAGGGAGCATCAGTTGTACGCAAAACTAAGAAAGTGTGACTTCTATAGAGATAGAATTCAGTATTTGGAACACATTATCTCAGAGGAGGGTATATCTGTGGACCCTGAAAATATCGAATCCATTATGAATTGGCCTACTCCAAGAAATGTGACAGATGTAAGATCTTTTATGGGACTTGTAGGATACTACAGGAGATTCATTGAGGGATTCTCCAAAGTTGCACATGCTATCACTTCTTTGCAAAAGAAGGGGATAAAGTTCAAATGGACATCGAGATGTGAAGAAAGTTTTCAGAGGTTGAAGAATCTTCTCACTAGTGCACCAGTATTGAAGGTTGCAGATCTAGAAAAGGATTTTGTGGTGTGTACCGATGCATGCGGACAAGGGATTGGAGGAGTCCTTATGCAGGACAACCACGTGATATGTTATGAGTCAAGAAAGCTGAAAGAACATGAGAAGAACTATGCCACTCATGATCTAGAGCTTGCAGCCATAGTACATGCTCTTAAGATGTGGAGACATTACTTGATGGGTAGAAGATTTGAGCTCAAAACAGATCACTGTGGTTTGAAGTATCTATTTGATCGGCCTACTTTGAATGCTAGGCAAGCAAGATGGTTGGAGTCTTTATGTGAATTTGATTTTGAAATCAAGCACATAAAGGGAAAAGAAAATGAGGTAGTTGATGCACTCAGCAGGAAGATGCAAGAAATGCATGTGGCATCTCTTAGCATTTACCAATCAGATTTGAGGCAACAGATTGTTAGTCATGTTGCTGGAGATGAATTGTACGAACAGGTCAAAGACAAGTTGTAGCAGCAAATTCTTGAGAAGACGTATGAGGGATATAAATTGGAAGAAGATGGACTTCTCACTTATAAAGGCAGAATTTATATTCCGAATGTAGCAAATTTGAGGAGAGTTGTTATGGATGAAATCCATCAAACTCCGTATTTTGGTCACCGAGGGTATCAGAAGATAATTGCTACAGCTAGAAAGAAGTACTTTTGGCCAGGTATGAAAAGGGATATGGATGAATACATTTCAAGGTGTATGAAATGTCAACAGGTAAAGGTTGAGCATCAACATCCAGTAGGTTTGTTGCAGCCTTTGCCAGTTCCGGAATGGAAATAGGAAGTTATTTCCATGGATTTTATTACAGGATTGCCAATGACTTGGAGACAACATGATTCTATCATGGTTGTGGTGGACAAGTTGACTAAGGCAGCACATTTTATACTAGTGAAGTCTACGCATACGACGGATGACATTGCAAATATCTTCATGAAGGATATTTTCAAATTGCATGGATTGCCTAAGGCAATAGTCTATGACAAAGATGTCAAGTTTACTTCCAACTTTTGGAAGGGGTTGTTTGCATATTTGGGTACAAAGCTAAACTTCAGCACTGCATACCATCCTCAGATAGATGGTCAGACAGAGAGAGTTAATCAGGTGCTTGAAGGCATGCTTCGCATGTACGTGATGGACAAACCAACCAAGTGGGAAGATTACTTGCACTTGGTAGAGTTTTCTTATAACAATGGACATCAAGCATCCTTGGGGATGAGTCCATATGAAGCTTTGTATGGAAGAAGGTGTAGGACACCAGTGACTTGGGATAATCCAGTGAACCGGATTGTGCTTGGACCAGAATTGCTCAAAGAAATGGAGCAAGAGGTTGTAAAGATCAGGAAAAACCTAAAAGTAGCACAGGACAGACAGAAAAGCTATGCCGATAAGCATAGGGTGAATAGGGAGTTCAGTGTTGGGGATCATGTTTACCTCAGAGTGAGGGCAAGGAAGAGTTCCTTGAAGCTAGGAATTTGTGCCAAGTTGTCACTGAGATATTGTGGGCCGTTTGAAGTGCTTGAAAGGATAGGGCCAGTTGCATATAGGCTTGCATTGCCTGCTAGCACTAGAGCTCATAATGTTTTTCATGTTTCTTTGCTTAAAAGGTATGTGCATGATCCTAACCATGTGATAAATTGGGATGTGATTCAGGCGGAGCCCGAGGGAGAGTTCCAAATCGAGCCAATGCGCATCCTTGACAGGAAGGTCACAATGCTCCGGAACCGAGCCATAGGTCAGGTAAAGGTGAAATGGGAGCACTTCGGACCTGAAGAGGCTACATGGGATCTGGAGGATGCCATGCGATTGGCACATCCATTTTTGTTCAATTCTACGGAACACTGAGGCGATACCAGTGTAGTATTTTGTTCAAATTTTGTAAAGCACTGAGGACAGTGCTATTGAAGGGGGAGGGGAATCTAGCACCCCGATTTTGACCCCGTTACATTAGATGTATATGATGTATATATTGTAAATGATCATGGTGTGGAGCTAAAGGCCAAGGCCCCACCGTTGATCGGTTATGCTATGTTTTGGATTTAAATTGTCACCGATTGTATATCGGGGCATGCGGCATATATTATGTTGGTCGTCATGTAAATATGCATCTATAATTAATTAAATGAACCCGACCAGCTACGATCGCGGAAACTAAATCGAAAGGGGCATGATTTTCACAAGGATAGGGGTGTGGAGGAAATTTGTCAAACCTTGGCCAATGTGAGAAAAATACCCATGTGTCTTCTTCCCTTGTCTTATTCCAACCACTTTCATTAAGAAAGGCTACTGGTGGTTGAGGCAGTTATGATCTTTGGGAGTGGAGTGGGGCAGGACTGTCAGTCCTTTCCCACATGCACACTCCACCCTCTGTTGCCTTCACGATTTCATTTTCACTCGAATTCGCATCCTCTCCACTACTGGTTCACCTCCACAATTTTGTTGTTCATCACTCACGCAGGCAATTCCACTCTAACCACGATTTTGTCTATTTCTCCTCACGCACAGACTCTTGGCGGTTTTGGTCTCACGCAGACATTTTCCTGGCTCCACGAGTTTGCTAAACACCCACACACTGCAATTTCGCGTCCTCCCTGTGGTTGTTCACCTTCACGCACTTCCAATTTGGCTGCTCATTGTTTTCATGAACAGGAATTTTTCCTGGGTTTTTGCCCACGTGGTTTTCTTTTGCGGATTTGTGAATAGTATAGCTGTATCCTTCCCTCACCAACTGATTGTGGGATCTGCATTGTTGCTCACACTCACCCACAGGCTGGGAGACTGTAATTTCTTCCCCAACGTGGTCTGTGTATATTTTTCCCGGTGATTCTGTTGCCCAGGACGGGCTGTTATTTTTCCTCTGTTGGAATTGTGGTTGCTGTTGTGTTTGGGGACTGTTGTAAATTCACCAGAGAGTCATTTTGGCCACGATAGGGCCAAGAATGACTCAGAATTTGTTTTCCCTGCCTTAAGCTGTATCAGCTAATTGATTGCCTGAGTGCAATGGTCGGTCTTCGGACTGTGTAGGGAGCAGGGAGGTTGGCTTAGATTTGCTTGATAAACCTGGTGGCTAGAAACCACGTAGACAGGGCTAGAGGGATGGCCTTCTTCTCCATCACCCCTGTATAGCACTAGAAGGGAATGCAGGGCCTGAGGGACTGTGTAGCAGAGAAGGGACTGATTCCTTGTGTTGGGTGTGTTTGGGGTGTCTTAGAGGTCAGGCTAGTTCTGGTGTGGGTGTTCTTGGCTCTGTAATGAGCTCACCAGCTTAGCTATTTTCCTTCTCCAGCTCCTTGATGGCCTGATAAACCAAACTGTGTTGGCTAGGCTGTGTTTGTATATTCTTGGCTATGTGTAAGCCTGTTGTTCCCTTATCCCTTGGAGAATCATGCCCAGCTCGGGGGTGGCAGCGCTGCTGAGAGATTAAGGAGCACGCTGGCCTATGGTTGGGTGGAACGTTACAGCAATGTAGCTAGTTGCGGAAGGATTTTTTCATAAGATAAGTGATCTTGCCTATTTTACTTCTGCAACCTTACTTTCTGTTAATTGTTATGAGATGAACATGCTTGTATGAATGAATGCTTCTTCCACTGTGTATGATAAACAATGGCATACATGCATTTTCTACTTCAATGCATTTTATTTCAGCATATCAGCATGTTATTTTATGAATTGATATGTTCATGGGGCTCTTAGCCCGCTATGATTAAAGGTTGAGTCACGTCCTCTATGTCGGTCGGAGGCATGGGGACGTGACAAAATCCCTGTGGGTACTTACAAAGATTTAACAAAATAAATTGAAATGGCTTTGAAAGATAAAGTCATAATATCCAATTGGCACAAATCATCCAAAATCAACAAGATATCGTCGCATGAGCCTAAGAATCAAACGATCCATCATACACAATAAAAGGATGCCATCAAACCAAGAAACCAACCAAAGGAACAAATGAAAATCAATCGAAAACATTATTTCAATATTTACTACAAAATTCTGAATAGGGATCCGTTCACTTATTTACATTTTAAAGGGGGTAGTTGGGGTGCCAACAGGTACCCAAGTCAGCTTCAAAAACAACAACAAACCAAAACCTGTCATCTTCCAAAGCAAAATAATCTCCAAACTACCAATCCTATGTACAATTACCACACAACCTATCAATTAGCCAATGTTTTCCTCCATTAGAGTGCCTTCCACACACTTAGAGATACCAACAGCAAAGAGCCACTCCACATGCCCAGTCTTGTAGCTAGAGCTTATCATCAAGAAGAAATATTCAACATCTCTGAATTGCAAGCACTTCGATACTTCCTACAGGAAGAAAAAAACCTAATTCCAACTGCATGAATAAGACTTGTCAAGCAATTTGAAGATTCATTATGAGAGGATTATAGAAGCCTTTTAGTGTGAGAGCTTCCCGTGGAGTCTTCCACATAAAAGAGAACGTGCTGCATGTGATGCATTAAACTTTACCATGTGATTTCAAACTAATGGCTTTGTGCATTAATTGGTTAAGGGACACTAACACTTTAATAATAATCCATATAACATGGAAATAGAACTTTAGGGGAGCCAACATGGTATTAGTTGGCCCCCATTTCTTTTAAACCCCTTGAGGTAGAAGAAGAGCAACCTCGTTTGGTGTCTTATCTTGGCTTATCTCATGATTCATTGTTTTCTCTTTGAACATGAAAGAGTTATACACTCGAGATTTGAAGGAGGAGGCCATTCATGAACTTGTGGAGTCTCCCAGCATTTTTGTCCATGATATAATGTATTTTTCTAGTTTGCGATATGATCAAGAGGGAGTACCCTACAATGAAAAGTGATTGGATTCGAAGGGAAGCAATTTACTTAAGTTCAAGATATAAAGCATACATCTCTTCTTGATTGTTGGTAGATTTTCATAAACCATGCATGAAGGTTAGTACTATATTCCATGTGGAATAAAAAAGAATACCACATACCTACCTCCCCAAAATAATAAAGTTGGATCTTATAAAAGATCTCTTGTATTATTTAATATAGTGGATATCTTATCTGTATGATCTAAATTATAGTTAACTTTATAACAAATCTCATCAAGCCAAATACATGGTTATGAAATTATTATGATTGACACTGTGTATCTTGACACACAATACACATACACACATGTATAGTATATAATAATAGATATTTATTTAATACACACTACATTGAAATTAGGTCCTTAATTATCGTAGTTTAGTTTTATTTGCATTTATTCAAATATTTATTCATCCACATACACTTACTTAGTTTTTTTCATTCCACTCGGAGTTCACTACAGAGGCAATATCATATCACGTCTATTCATATCGGGGGTTTCAATAACCCAAAAAAACCTCAAAAATATATTTCCTCGTATTAAGGGGTTAAGGGGAGGATTTCTAATTTGACATAGTAATAAAAATATATTGGTTATTTTATTTGGGTGGGCTTAGGAATAACTCCAAATCATTCGATGAATTCAGAACTCCAAGTCATGGTCCCAATTCATACCTCCAAATCATGTGTTTGATTCATATTAGTAGTATTTTTTACTAAGGAATAACCTCCATATCACAAGCTAGATCCATACCTCCAAATCATGGGATGGATTCATATCAGCCCTAACTTCTACTAAGGAATCACCACCAAATCATGGGCTCGATTTATACCTCCAAAACATTGAACTTATAAAGTATTCCTTTTTTTAAAATACTTTTTTAGGTTTGGGTTTAGGTGGGTATTAATATTCAATCAAACCTTTATCCATGAAAACTAAGAAAAGTGAGATCAATATTTCTTTGCTTACTACAATCAAGAAAAGTTAGATCAATATTTCTTAGCTACTTATTATTTCAACATTTTGTATTCTTCTTTAACATTTTCAAATTGCTAGTTAGGGATGTTTGTTAGATTGAGTTATATTTTGCACATTCATAATTGTAATTTCAATTATTATATGCAAGGAATCTGTCTTAATATTGTATTGGAACTGACATGAACATAGGTGAAAATATAAATCCTTATTTACATAACCTATGTGTTATCATAACTCGCCACGAAATGGTATCATATAAGTTTCACCATTTATGTATATTTATAACTATTGTGTGCTTGAAACTTGACAATGAATATTTTTCTCTCTGCTGTAAAGGTAAAAAAAAGTAGATCTAAAACCCAAGAAAAGGTAACTAAATGTTGTTAGTTCCATTTACTCAAAGAATAAATGTAGAGGAGTGGAGGAAATTCATTGCATCTTGTGAATTACCTAATCCTATCTATGCACATGATCACATGGTGTTACTCGAAAGTAAGTGTAATGTCCCTCTTGTAAACCCCTAAATGCTTTGTAAAATTTTGAATTTTATTGTATTCGTCTTCTGGTGAGGAGCCCAAGGCCAAGGCCCCACCAGTAAGACCTTGAAATTAATACAGCCTAAGTTCCAAGTCGTAGGTTTAGGTTGTAGACACATCTTAACGATGGGAAAATTGAACGTATAAGGACAAAAGAGTATGGTTAGGGATTCCTAATTTACTGCCAGAATTAGCCCCAAATAACTACCCTAGCCTATCCATTAGCTATAAGTATATTTAAGCTATGACAGAGGAGAATCACCCTCTTATCGACTTTGACACAAAAGGGGCAAGTAGTTATAAGTTTCACAAAAATAACAAGGGGAAAACCATGAAGAGAATAAATTGAAAGGAACATCAGATAATTATATATAAAATCATATATAGATAACAATGGAGCATTATTGATGCATGTATCTATATATATCTAAGAGTATTATATATAATAGTGATAAAAAGAACTTATGTATAAAAAATACATATAGAAGACATATGCATAAAATGGAGCATTGTCTTATGCATGCATGAATATATATATATGAGTATCATATATGAGGAGCGTCATGTACATATACATGGAGCAATTATTTCATACAATTACATATATATATACATATAAGAATATTATATACAACGTCATAGCACATATATTGAAAAGGAATCTCATGTATAATATATATAAGTACATTATAACAGACCATAATTATGTAGTTTAAGATAAGTAATTACTGGGACCCGATATGTGATGATTAGCCACCTTTTAAGGAGGCGTTATTACCTCCTCTGCCGGTCTTAATTTTTGAAACAACAAAGATTAAGGAAGCCTTACTTAATAATTTCTGTTGAGAGATGTAAATTAAGGCCAAGCATTACCTAATTCCTGACTAAATAATTACTTTTCATGGCGGTGTTAAGGGGGAGAGAAAACCAGCGATTAGCGAGATTTGGGATTGGAGAAAACCCAGCAAGAAACAGCTATAATTTTAAATATCAATTACACCATTGTAGCATCTATCTCGATGGTATCGTACCTACTATTCCAATAGCATTAAGCATTTATGCATCCTGCAAATTTTTCCGGCATGTTAGCAGGAACAGTATTATCTCTGCTCTGGCATAAGAGAGACGACTTGATTGCTCTACTATGGCATAGGTATTTTAATTCAATTCACCTTTGACAATTGGGAGATGGCTGGTATTTCCATCGGCTGCATTTTTCTAGTAGAAAACGTAATTGCTATGGATAAAGGATTTATTATTTAAAAGGCAGTAAGAAGGGGAAAGACCATTTTAGGTGGGACTCATGCCTGTAGAAAGTTTCTGGACAGCCAAAATTTAGGAAGGCCGCCCCGGCAAAAATAGTGGCAATTTTATTGCTAGACTATTGGGAATTCGGTGCGCGGTGGGAGAAGATCCATTTAGTTATTTATAGGTTGAGAAATATTTTCTAAAAAAGAGAAAAAAAAATGCTTTGCGCACCCTGAATTGAGAGAAACGCCCAGCTTGAGGAGAGAATGCCAGCCTGAGGAAAAACGCCCAGCCTGAGGAGAGAATTCCAGCCTGAGTAAAAACGCCCAGATTAAGGAAAAACGCCCAGCCTGAGGAGAGAATGCTAACCTGAGTAAAAATGCCCATCCTGAGGAAAAACGCCCATCCTAAGGAGAGAATGCCAGCCTGAGGAGAGAATGCCCATCCTGAGGAAAAACGCCTGCTCCGCGCCCGACCTGTTGGATTTTTTCTTCTATCCACGTCTGAGGAGAAGGAGCCGTCGATTTCAGGATTTTCTGGATGCTTTTTTTTTTGGATTGGAACCCCTCTACCCTTTGAGGCATACGAGCTATCTGGTATGTGTTGACTAATTACCATTTTAGATCTCTGAAGGTTAAGATATGTAGTGTGTGATCTACCCTTGCATGTGGATTTAATGTAGTGATGTTATCGGATTAAGATCTCGGTGTATTTAAATTTTATAGAACCATATTTGTTTATTGTATCAAGGGAGGCAAAGAGTGTAGATGTTAGAGACAACTTTGAGATGTTTTATATTCTGGTTTTTCTAGCTAGAAGAATCCTTGCCACAGTGATAACTCGTGGATACCTAATTCCGTAGCTACGTTGTGGAGTTATTGAACTTAGGGTCATCTATGGCTGCGCTGTAAATAAAAAAAAATTAATTAAAAGCTATGCGGGGATCTACCGATGAAACGTGGGCCTCTAATATTGATTTCGATCAAAACTCCTGTATGGTTGATACATATGAACCTTTTCCTCTAAGGAGGTTATGCAATAAACAGCTCTATTAAATATGGTTTGAACCTGTATACAACCAGAATTGACTGATTTGGTAGTCAATCTAATGCAAATTACATTATCGCTTGAATAGGTCCATGGGGGTGTAAATAAACATTTTATACATTCAGTCCTACAGGAGTGAAAACGTTGATGCATACTTTTTTGCATATATTCGGCCCAATTGAGATTAACGGGTAATATGGTTCTCTGAATGGTCAGTATATATATACAAGGCCTCGATAAAGGTATTATCCATTTAGAGATGATGTAGTTAAATGGTTTTATAATAGTAAACAACAAAGCCTTCTCACTGCCAATCTTGCCTATCAGGCGTTGATGGACGATAGTACAGCTTCTCCAGAATGGTAGCATAAAGCTATCTGGAAATGGGACATGCCATTAAAGAAAAACACCCCTACCCTCTTCTTCTGCTGGTTAGCATTGGAAAACCTATACACACTTGCCAGGATAACCTGGTTAGGAAAGGTATGAATGGTCCAAATGTCTGTATGTATTCTCTGTGGGAAAAACATGCCAGATTGATCTAGCGTTTTCACTGATTTGCTTTTTCACCATTTAGGGTTGAGATAAAAAGAAAATAAATAAAAAAACCCTTCATTTTTCCACGGGAATTGATTAATAGGGTGTATAGACATGATCTACAATGCAGGTAAAAATGAATAGAACGTATGCACTTCTGGAGTGGAAGGGTCTGAATTCACGGGATGCTTTTACATTAAAACTATGGGAATGGCTATGTATTAACTGCAATAGTAGATTATGATTATATGGGTCCCCATGCCAAGAGCGCAATGGGGAAGTAGATTAAGAGACACTCTAGGAGAAAGTATCAGAGATTTGTAGATGGAAAAGTATGGCAACATTAAGGTTGCAGATTGTAACCTCTTAATAAAATGAATGTCGCAGGCATGTGACACCCTTTTGGTGGACGTAACCCCAAGGTTGGGGTGAATCACGTACATCTTTGTCTATCTTATTTTCATGTGTCTAAATTTTTTTACTTTTCCCACGTTTGTTTTGTGTGTCTATGATAGATGAACGGATGAATGTTTTGTAAAGATATGCCTTTGGTGTGATTGGAAGTGCTTCTCAATATGATTCATTACTTAGAAAAATAAGCAGTGAGTAATTTGTTCCATATTGTTAGACAAAAATGGTAGTGTTTTCTCCAATAAGTATACGTCCTCTTGTCTTCCACAATAAGTAAACATCTTATACAGGAATTGAATTGGATATGTAATGCCATGTAAGAATTAAAGTATGTTACAATCATACAAACAGATAAATCAAAGGAAAGCTATTACCCCATGCACAATGTTCGCTTTACATGTGTTTGAAGAATTACGGGAATGATGCCTATTATGTTTCAGCAATGACTATTAAAATGGTTAGCTCTTTAAAGTTTAGACAAGCCATCCTTTGCTTAAGGTGAGGATAGAAGATACCTCAAGGGTAGTTACTTAAGAGTCCCATTGTTTAATTGCAAATCAATTATGCTGTAATATGGTCAGAGCAACTCATGTAGGTATTCAGATGCATATGAGTGATTCTCTATTGAAATCAAACCTTTCAACCACAAATCTTATGTTGTCATTAAGACTAGTATTTGCACCATAAATGAAAATGTATTATATCATAACTTCAAGGTAAGGCCTTCCTTGGAAATCCACTAATCTAAAGAAGGATGATAGTGCATGAAAGATTCTTCCATAGCATTAGGACTTATGTCTATGTGTATCTTAAGTCATGAGAGGATTACTTATTCATATGTATTTTCGAAGGCATAATAAGCTTGCTTGGTTTATGTTATAAACATCGATCTCGACAAAGTGCATGTTTGGTTTTTTTTTTATAGAGGAGAATGGATTTCGAATTTGTCAAAGGATTGTTTTACAATACGTGTAGTTTGATATTTTGATTGAACATGCTACTTTGGAATGACTTTTAAAATCTGCCACTAACGGGGTAGACTCATTTTGCAGTAACAACGAAGTATAAATATTACACTTTTCACACATAACTGCTTTGAGGTATGAGGGGTACATTACAGTAAGAGGTTTTTTTCTATGTTCAATTTAGTTCAAACATCAATTATGTTTGTTTTGATAGGAAGGTAGGGAATTCCATCCACAAAAGGGTTTCATTTTTTTGTTTTTATGGAGTTTAATTTTTTAAGCTTATAGAAAACATGAGCTCTCGATGGATATACTTGTATTTACATAATATAAAATTGGGATATTTGAAGTCTATGATGTGAAACATCTGCAATTCTCATTTTTTCTAAGAATTGCACTCATTATAAGACTATGAGTCTTTTAGATTATTTGGTACATTGATATATTTTCTAGTTTGTCTTTTACTCCCCGTTACTATTTTTTGGGTCTTCCACTATCCAATGCTACAAATTGATCAGTTGCCCCTATAATATTGGTGGGATCGTTGTTAGCATTATACTATTATTTTATTTAGCATCATGTTTTCCTATACTAAGATGCGTTAAGGATCCTATTTGTTACAACCTAATAATATGATAAAAAGGGGATATTAAAAATGGGTTGATAAAATTGATACCTACAATATATGGTGAAAAACTAGGGGTTTTGTCAATTTGAAAGGTATATTGGGAGGGGGGTTCTAACATACAATTTTAGGATGCATTTTCCAATATTTAATGAAATTAGGGATATTATTTAATATCCTATGACCGATCGTGCTATGAAACAAGTTCTCTAAGTGAACCTCGTGTATCCAAGGTAGAATTCAATTGATTAATAATACTATCATTAATGGCTCCAATCAATGGTTTCCTTCAATACAAGATTGATTTCAATCTAGAGTTGAATTCAATCGAGAGTTGAACTCAATCCAAGGTTAACTTCAATCCATGATCGACTTCAATCCATACTTGAATTGAATTTGAATCACGGTTGAATTCAATCCTTCATTGAATTTTAAGCAATGTTTTCTTCAATCTAGAAATGACTTTTAAGCAAGGTCTACTTTAATCTATAGTTGAATTTCAGGTAAGGTTGACTTCAATCCTTTGTTTCTTTCAACCCAAGGGTGAGAACAATCAAAGGTTGACTTCAATACAAGGTTAACTTTAGTCGATGTTTGAATTCAATCCAAGGTTAAATTCAATTAAAGGTTGACTTAAATCCATGGTTAACTTCAATCCAAGCATGAATTCAATGCAAGGCTTACTTCAATGCACCATTAAATTAAATACATAGTTGACTTCAAACAAAGGTTCACTTCAATCAAAGGTTATCTTTAAAACATTGTCAAGTTGAAACCCTAACCACATTTTAAGAAGTGGTTGATTGAATTTAAATCAGGGTTGACTTCAACCCATTGTTAACTTGTAGAGCAATGATAGCTCATTAGAGGAAATTTGGGATCTAAAATGGGCCTTATAAGAAAACGTGCCAACAATAAATTTTGTGAGTTGAAATTCAGGAACCAATAGAATTTCAATAAAATGATTCAACCATAATGGTTGAATTGACATATTTGTCATAAAAGAAAACTACTTTTTTTGTTCGTATTTTCGACATATCTCCCTGTGTTTTTACTCAAATTCCCAGCGGGAGAGCTTGTTGGATGTAGAATTTAATTCTGCATCCAACGAGTACCCACACTGCATACTTTTGATGGACCCTGCTACCCCAAAAATAAGAAATACCTGAAAAAAATGTGATGATGACATCATCATCACATTTTTTCAGGTATTTCTTATTTTTGGGGTAGAGGGGTCAGTCAAAAGTATGCAGTGTGGGTACTCGTTGGATGCGTAATTAAATTATGCATCCAACGAGCTCTCCCGCTCGAAATTTGAGTAAAAACACAGGGAGATATGTCGAAAATACGAACAAAAAAAGTAGTTGTTTTCATTCTTCCTCCAAAATTAATAACTATTTTTTTATTATTTTAACTATTATTTTATTTATTTCCTTAGGAGGCCCATTTTAGACCTCAAATTTCCTCTAATGTTCAATACATAGTTGTCTTATGTAAAAAAAAGTAGGAAATAATTTGTTGATGTGAATATCCAATATACCTACGTGAATACGTCATCATGTCCATAATAATCGTTTAAAAAAAATTCAACCTTTCCTTTCATTCTAATTCTATAAATGTCTAAGCATAATTGAAAAACTTCTGTACTTAACACACTAACGTTGGCACCAGATAGAGGAGTCGTATTGGTAGAATCATCCTGCTAATAATAACATAAAGGGACAGGTTAGAATGTGTGTTTTAGAGTACATATATTAGTTTTAATAGTATACCTTCTATGGGTGTGGGATCCAAAAACATTATTTCAATATTTAATCCAAAATTTTTAATAGGGATCCATTGACTTATTGAAATTTTAAAGGGGGTAGTTGGGGTGCCAACATGTACCCAAGTTGGCTTCAAAAACAACAAGGAACAAAAACATGTCATCTTCCAAAGAAAAATAATCTCCAAACTACCAATCGTATGTACAATTACCACACATCCTATCAAGTATCCAATGTTTAGTTTGCAATATGATCAAGAGGGAGTACCCTACAATGAAAAGCGATTGGATTCGAAGCGAAACAATTTCCTCAAGTCCCGGATATAAAGCATACATCTCTTCTTGATTGTTGGTATATTTTCATAAACCATGCACGAAGGTTAGTACTATATTCCATGTGGAATAAAAAAGAATACCACATACCTACCTCCCAAAAATGATAAAGTTGAATCTTATAAAAGATCTCTTGTATTATTTAATATAGTGGATATCTATTGTGTATGATCTAAATTATAGTTAAGTTTATAACAAATCTCATCAAGCCAAATACATGGTTATGAAATTATTATGATTGACACTATGTAGCTCAACACACAATACACATACACGCATGTATAGTATATAATATTAGATATTTATTTAATACACACTACATTGACATGAGGTCCTTAATTATCATAGTTTAGTTTTATTTGCATTTATTCAAAGATTTATTCATCCACATAAACTTGTTTAGTTTTGTTCATTCCACTGGTATTTCACTAGAGAGGCAATATCGTATCACATCCATTCATATTGGGGGTTTCAATAACCCAAAAAACCTCAAAAATAAATTGCCTCGTATTAAGGGTTTAAGGGGAGGATTTCTAATTTGACACAGTAATAAAAATATTGGGGGTTATTTTATTTGGGTGCACTAAGGAATAACTCCAAATCATTGGATGAATTCATAACTCCAAGTCATGGTCCCAATTCATACCTCCAAATCATGTGTTGGATTCATATTAGTAGTATTTTTTGCTAAGGAATAACCTCCATATCACGAGCTAGATTCATAACTCCAAATCATGGGATGGATTCATATTAGTCCTAACTTCTACTAAGGAATAACCACCAAATCATGGGCTCGATTTATACCTCCAGAACATTGAAGTTATAAAGTATTCCTTTTTTTAGAATACATTTTTTGGTTTGGGTTTAGGTGGGTATTAATACTCAATCAAACCTTTATCCATGAAAACTAAGCAAAGTAAGATCAAAAGGGTTTCAATTTTTTGTTTTTATGGAGTTTAATTTTTTAAGCTTATAGAAAACATGAGCTCTTGATGGATATACTTGTATTTACATAATATAAAATTGGGATATTTGTGGGGTGTGATGTGAAACATCTACAATTCTCATTTTTTTCTAAGAATTGCACTCGCTATAAGACTATGAGTCTTTTACATTATTTGGTGCATTGATATATTTTCTAGTTTGTCTTTTACTCCCCATTAGTATTTTGTTGGGTCTTCCACTATTCAAAGCTACAAATTGATGAGTTTCCTCTATAATCTTGGTGGGATCGTTGTTAGCACTATATTATTATTTTATTTAGCATCATGTTTTCCTATACTAAGATGCGTTAGGGATCCTATTTGTTACAACCTAATAATATGATATAAAGGGGGTATTAAAAATGGGTTGATAAAAATCGATACCTACAATATATGGTGAAACTAGGGGTTTTCTTAATTGGAAAGGTATATGTGGAGGGGGGTTATACAATACAATTTTAGGAGGCATTTTCCAATATTTAGTGAAATTAGGCATATTATTTAATATCCTATGAATGATCGTGCTATGCAACAAGTTCACTAGGTGAACCTCGTATATCCAAGGTAGAATTCAATTGATTAGTAATACTATCATTAATGGCCTCAATCAATGGTTTCGTTCAATACAAGGTTGATTTCAATCTAGAGTTGAATTCAATCAAGAGTTGACCTCAATCCAAGGTTAACTTCAATCCGTGGTTGACTTCAATCCATACTTGACTTTAATTCATGTTTCACTTTGAGCCCTGGTAGGATTCAATCCATAAAGACATTTTAGAAAGTGGATGATTGAATTTGAATCATGGTTGAATTCAATCCTTTAAGCAATGTTTTCTTCAATCTAGAAATGACTGTTAAGCAAAGCTGACTTTAATCTATAGTTGAATTTCAGGTAAGGTCGACTTCAATCCTTTCTTTCCTTCAACCTAGGGGTGGATTGAATCAGAGGTTGGCTTTGTAATATCCCTCTTGTATGCCCTAATGTATCTTTTAACTATGAATGTTGTTTTTTTGGTGAGGAAATCAAGGCCAAGGCCCCATGAGAAAGACCTTTCAATTATATTGAGTAATTTCCTAAGTGGTAGACTTAGGTGACTTAAAGACATTGACACAACTAGAGATGGGAAACTAAAGTCCACTACAGAAAAAAGTGAATGGTTTGGGAGCCATAATATTTCCCTCAGTACGCAACCCGAAAGAGGAAAGCGTAAGTAAAAAGAAACCCTACTCTCCTGCAAAAAAAAATGTTAGGCGAAATTTAATAACGCAAGGGGGCTGACAAACGCGTGTGCGACAAGAACTAGGATGGTGGACGAATTCCACTAAGGGATCGGAAAAGGTTAGGAATAAAATAAAATAAAATTATAAATATATACGCTCATATATTTATAATAATAACTATCCATTTATAAAAGGAAAGAGAATTATAAATATATATGCTAATGTAGATATGTATTTATAATAATAACTATTCGCTTATGAGTTTTACCATGAGAAATAAAAGGAAATATTTTATTAAAACTAAAAGACTATTTTGGGATTGGGTGCATGCCCTAGAGGCAGTTACCTGACAATGAAATTGAGGGATACTACCTCAACAAAATGAATGGCAGATTTATTGCCTTGATTTGGGGAAGTTTGGCGCACCTTGAGAAGAGAACCGTTGCTTCCCTAGATATTTATGAAGTTGCGAAGTCTTGTTGAGGGGGAAGCACCTAACGATTAGCGATGGAACAGACTTGAGAGAGGGGAAGTATGGGTTTCCAATTTCCTAGTTCATCTTGCTGCTGAAGTTCAAAACGTGAAGATGGAAGTGAACGCAGTCTCCATTTCCTGGTCTTTTGACTCGGACCGAGAGTGATCCTTTTGATCATAGCCATCTTCATCACCGAACCTCGCCTAAGGTAAATCTCTTTGGGCACGTGATTCCATCGAAAATTATCGTAATGAGGAGGTAGCCACTCTATAGTAGTATGCATTTCTTTAATATTCTGAACTTGTTGTATATGTTATTTATCATCTAGATATTATAGATCTGCACCTCGGTATGCATTTTCCTTTAAGCTGTGATTTGAGTGTTTGTGGGTTCCAACACTACGTGTACTTCCTAGTTGAGATCATTCATCTATGACCTGATTGTTAGCGCTTTGACCATCCTTGCATTTTGGTAGATCTTAATATGTTACACCTATGGATCTAGACTCCCATGGTGGGAATAATAAACGGAACTGGGTTTCCACCCTCGAATGAATTGAAGGCCAAGATCGAAATCTTCCTGCGTTGGAATGAGATCTGTATCTGCGACATGGGGATTGGGAGCAACGCTGGCTTGAATTTTTGTGGATAACCTTCACAAAACAGAGTTCCATATGTATGGTAGTTATTGGTTTGTGTAAATTTTCCATTAGTGTAACGTCTCATTATATTGAGACCCTATGGACTTAAACTTGTAGAAAAACCCATCCATGGCGAAGAACTGCTCCTTTTATCCTCCCCATTAGATATCGCGAACTTGTTTAATCCCGCAATGGTCGCTTGGAAATATTTTCTTCAGTTAATAAATTCTATTGGGCTTAAATTATTGTAGGTTTGTAGCCAGAATTGTGTATCATCCATGTAAGAGCCAAACCTTGAGTGTTAGTTGAAATTTTGGCTTGATCTCCCTTTGAGATACACTCTCACCCATTTTAATAAAGTAATTTGTTTAGAACTCAGCCTCATACTGAAAGCCGAACCAGTTGGCTTTGGGTGAGTCCAACGAATATCTTTTGTTTGTAGAAAGCTTTATGTTAACAATGGTCGGCCTACGGAGCTTGAAATCTACCTCTATTAATTATAAATAAACATATATATGCATACAGTGGTGAAAGTGTTACTCACTTTCTGTTTTGGCTGGAATCCGTACGGCAGAAGTGCATTGGATCAATGCCAAATTTCTTATACTCAGCTATTGTTTTAGGAGTATAAGCCCTTGTTTAAGTTTATTTATGTTGACCTTGATTTGCATATTCAGAGAGAGCATGGAGCCTCCATTCTCTTCTTGAGGAAAGTAAAGAATCTTCTTGAGAAGAGGAAAGAAATATTGTACTGGAAGTGTTGAACAATTGTAATATTATTCTTTGTTGAAAATAATAAAAAATTAGCAATTCTTGGTTGATGTAGCCCTAGTTGGGGTGAACCATGTATATCGTTGTCTCTCCCTCTGATGTTAGTAATTTTATGGGTTTTATTTTGTGGAGTTTCTCAAGTTAATGTCTTTATAATTCTGAAATATTTTATAGAATACTCTCTGTGTAGAAATTGAATGAACAGTGGATCATGACATCTAACATAGCAGTCAAGGCTTTGCACAAGTGATTGATACATTGTTATAAGAAATTTGAAGACATAGCATTGCAATGACAACATTAAAAAGTGTTGTAAGTTGAAAATTATTATGAGATATTAAGATTCTGAGAGTTTAATATGCATACTTGTTGTTCACCTTCTCATAATTTAGTTCGAGTAGACTGGGTGTGTTACAGATGTTATCAGAGCCAAGTGACAGCACTCGAGCCTACTTGGGCTCAACTTGAAGTTAGAAAGCATGACGATGGTTAAGAAAAAAAATCAAATATTTTGTTGTGGTAAGACGAGGGAGTAAGTTATCAGAGTGGGCCTGCAAAGATTGAAAGAGAATCACAATTGTTCCTAATGACCTCATGAATCGCAGCTGTGAGACAGATGTGGTGATGTTGGTTATTTTCTTATGAGCAGTGTGGCAATTTTGGCTTATTATGAACAAAGCCAATTTAGATGGTGTTTTATGTGTATTTAGGCTGAAGGTTGTGCTATTGTTTGTTTTGAATGTGAGCTATATCTTTAAGTAAGGTGTTGGACTGTCTATTTGAATTCACCGTAAGATTGTTACGTTCATGTTTGTGGTACATGCCTAGTGTTAGGGTTACATCTTATTCACTCTCTCTTTGACCGATTGTGGTCTACTTGCTGGTGTTGAGTTGAGTGCATGTATGGATTGTGCGTTTCTTCATGTGCATACTATGTGTGCAGCATATTTGCCTACTTGTCATCATAGTGGACAGTGTTCTGTTATGAGTATACGAAGTGTTCCTGGTGTATGGGAGGTGTTTTGTTCTTTTTTTCATTCATGTACCGTATGTATTTATTGCTGCAGTGACCTGCCTTCAAACCTGCCAATTATTTTTACACTACTACATTTCGACCAAAAATCCGACAACCGTATTGTTGGATTTTCGACACTTCCCTGTCGCATGTACGACACTAAGATTTTTTTTAAGCGTCGGTGGTTTATCGTTGGTTATCCGACATCTTTTCAATCCATCGGTTAAGCGACACCTCAATTTACCGTCGGTTAAATGTAAATCGTCAGTTATCCGACATCTAATTCCTAATAAACTTTAAACGTAAGCGTCGGTTAAGCGACTGTGGAGAAAATGTAAGCGTGTGTGAAGCGACAGCATGGTCATCAAAGAAAGCGACGGTATTGAATTTAAAAAAAAAAATCACCTATAGACCGTCGCATAACCGACGGCTATAAAATGTAAGCGTCGGTTAAGCGACAGCATGGCCGTCGGTTAAGCGACGGTATGGAATTTTTTTTTTTTTAAATCACCTACAGGTCATCTCTTAACCGACGGCTATAAAACGTAAGTGTCGGTTTTGCGACAGCATGGCCGTCGGTTAAGCGACAGTATGGAATTTTTTAATTTTTTTTAAATCACCTACAGGCCGTCGCTTAACTGACGGCTATAAGTGTTTAAAAAAAAAAAATACAAATGCGAGATTACTGGAGACACACCTTGATGTTTGTATAGAAGCAAGTTCTTCTACCTTTCCTGAATGTGTGTAGAAGTGAGTGAAGTTGAGGTGGGGTATAGCCAATGAATTTGAGCAACAATGTAATGGGAAAATAATGAAATTAGATTCCAAATGCTTGAAAGACAGAGAATATTCAAGCATGAACAAGTTAAGAAAATGAAAAATCCACCAAGTGGTTAAAAGAAAGAAAAACATAGTTATAGTTTGTTGGGACTAATAAACTATGTTCTACCAACTAATCTTCCACATGCTCAGTGTCAATTTTCCTTTCTCATGAACTTTCTCAAAACCCAAGGCAATTTCATCATAACGTACAAGGACTCAAAAGAGTTAAATTTGAAAAGATTTGCATTTCATTGCAAAGTTGTTGAAAACCTTTTCAATTGCAAAGCCTCTGTGTGGTACAAGAAAAGATAGTTGTCATACATTGTTCCAAATGTCTCCTTTAAGGAAACACAAATCTCTATTTCTCTTCATGATAAGGAATGAACTAACAGCTTCTCTCCAATTTCACACTAACAACACTGCTTCCTTCTTTCTAGGAAAACCAGCATGAAATTACAGTCGACATTTATACAAACAATTCTAAAAGAATGAAGAAATCTTCAGAACTCAAGCTTGGAATGCAGTCATGTATTTTCCTCTATAAAGCTGCTGTACTTAAATATCTAGAAGTTTGCTGCTTGAAAAGGATCCATCAAAATTTCAATAGCGAGCAGCTTTGAGAAAATTGTCGTAGGGGCTTGACGGAGGTAGCCTGAAAGATTGCCAAGAATGCTGGCATTCTTCTGATGAAGAATGCAACAGGATAGAAGTGATGTTAAACCACTCTGCATTGCCTGAGTCGATAGCTAGTCTCTGTCCATTGAAGGAGTTATTTTTAATCTGCAAACAAGAATGGCGCAGATTTATTACAAAGCCTTGTGGATGAAAATTTGAAATACAAAGGGATACAGCTTTTAAAAAACCCCATACAAGAACAATTGGAGAAAAGAGAAATAAGCAATATGATCAACCTACCTTCTGCGCGCCTTGATCACCTTCATACACAATTAATACATTCAAATCATCCTTTTCTGGTGCAGGAAGGAGCAAGGGATCTGCATTTCTCTTGAAGCTCATGACAACTGACATTTTCTTTTGTTTGCCAATTACAAGAGCTTCACACTGGCTTGCCATTTGGATGTAAGGTATGGGAGAAGTCGAGATGGATATACTACTTGCAACATGCCGTGCTGTGTCCAGAACCTGCCCATAGTCAAAATTCATTGAGGCCATTAATAATGGAATTGTTTTAGAATGAAATCAGAACCTAAAAGTATTAATTGTTATGTGAAGAACTATAATAATTATTGAAGTTAATGGGAAACGATATCTGCATCTTGAAGGTACTCAGGACGACCCAAGGAAACGAATGCAAACTTCCACTATTTCGGGAAACCCAAGAGGTTAAATGCAGAGTTACACAATAATAATGGTTCTGTTTTCACAATCAATTTTCTAGCAAGGACATTTTCTTGAAAAGTTTTGAGGCACGTAAAATGGAACAAGATTTGTAAATTACGCAACCAATTATTCACCTTAGAAAATTCTTCATCAGGAATCTGCAATTTCTTCTTGATTCGCTCTTTAACCTCTGATAGAGTCTCACCCAAGTGAATAACAAAAAAGAAATGCTCTCCAAAGTTCTGGATCTGTTTCAAATTTGTGAAATTTAAGGCTCCTTGGATTTTAAAGTTTAACAAAAGAATCAAACAATTCGTTCATAGCCATCTCTTCCGGCAGAGATTCATCGAGACTATACTCACCATATGGTTTTGTGATGAATCCTTGGTAAAATGGTAAACATGAATCAACCTATCATGTGAACTCAGATTCCTCTCTTCTTTTGGGATTTGTGCAGTATTAACAATGAAAATATGAAAATAAGTTCTGCTAACACAACCAAGTAAATATGAGAACTAAGACAAATTGTTATAATATAAGCACCTCTTCTGCTCGCAAAGTCCAATACTGGTCATTTACGTTCTCAATCTTTTCATTTATAGGAAAAATCTGCACAGGTCAATCACATATCTCATACAAATGATTAAAGTGGGCCTCGTAAGAATCAAACACAGATTACAGAGTTGAAAAAAGAAGCCCCCAAGTCTGACCTTGTAAATTTTGTGGTAAAAGACCTCAAGTAGTCGCAGCTCTGCATTTGGGTTGGATAGCTCCACCTTCAAGAACAGAAAAAGAGAAGTGTATTACTAAATGCAATCAACAAAATTTCCATTACTTGATGTAATTTGGTTGTAGAAATATTTGGCCCATAACATTAAAACGATCTACATTAAATTTGGTTGAGAGTCAAACTATTTTCACCTCGTCTTTCATTGCATGGTGAAATATAACCTTTAAAGATTTCAATCCTTGCAGCTCTGAAAGTGGTATATCCAGTACTTCATAATACAAGATATCAGAAATCTGCCCAAAAACCACATTAAGATCTTAACAGTGAGTTAAAGTGAAGCAAGATACGTGCATTTGATCATTAATTAGTTTATAGCATTCATTAATTAACTCATTCATTCATAGTTTATAGCTATGGCCATTGTTTGACAATCATTTTACTGTAGAGGAACAGGATAAAATAGTAGGTCGCATCATTGGCACCACAGGAGCAGAAGTTCTTCAGTCAATGGTAATGACAAGTGTTCTCACACAAGAAGAACAAAATACAATGATGGATACTTGGCGGCAGGCTACTAAAAATACAATGTTTGATGAATGGCTTAGTCCTTGGTGGAAAGAAAGTCCAGCATCAATTCCCCTATCAACATGTGTGTCGGAGGAGGAATCTCCAGCATCAATTCCCCAATCAGCATTTGTGTCAGAGGAAGAAAATCTCCCACCTTCAGGTATCTGTAGTACTTATTTATTACAGATGTTGGTAGGTAACATAAATGGATATTTAGTGATCTGAATTCCAAACAATTTTGCAGTTCTCTTGTGTAAAATCACTTTATGAAACTTTTGTTCAGGTTGGTAACTTCACTAGGTTGTGTGTGTGTGTATAGCTAGCTGGCTAGAATCTAGATAACTAGATAGACAAACAGATAGATGATGTTCATTTAATTTGTAAATGTGTGAATCTGCAAGCTTATGTGTAATACTGTTACTTCTGATGTTACGTGGGCATAGTGCAAACCATTCATGATTGTTTTGAGCAAGGCAGCCAGAAGTTCAAGCCTGGGTGGAACGACATTTTCCGAATGAATCAGAAGGAGCTTGAGTCAGCAATACGCAAAGTGTCAAGTGATGCTTCCCTTGATCCACGGCGAAAAGCATATCTTATTCAGAACCTCATGACGAGGTCAGTTCTTACTTCTTGCTTGTAGTTCTTAGCCTTGAATCATGTAATAATGCACATTAATTTGGATTCATGTGTTGGATGGTTTTAGCCGATGGATTGCTGCGCAGCAGAAGTTGCCCCA
>LPNX010385279.1:37726-62087 GCA_001517045.1 Pseudotsuga menziesii | reverse complement strand
TGCAAGAAAAGTTCTTATTGATGGATTCATCTTCTTTGGCTTCATGGCTGGAAAAAATGCTACTAGGATATACTGCTCAATCAGCTGTAGGTAATTTGCCAATAGGATTCTCGGATTCAATAAGAGATTCAGCTATTGCTTTCATCAATGCTCTAGTGTCACCTTCATCTGATTCAAAATCAAGAGAACTTTGTGATCACATTCTTGATGCATTGCTTGTGGGTCTAGAGAAGGCATTCCTGTCATTTGATGTTCCTACTGCGAAAGCATACTTCAATTTTGTAGTTCAGTTGGAAAATGGTGAGTCCACGATAAAGCCTATTATCAAGAGGGCAATTGATATGGTGGTCAAGTTGTCTGTCGATGAAACCCATCTAGAGGGTTTGAAGTTTGTCTTGGGTTTTCTGGTTTCTGCACTGGGTTCATATGGTGCTAACAAGAATGTTTCTGAAAAATTAACAGAGAATCCTTGGTCAAGCACTAGTTCTAACAATGATTCTGCTAGCTGTAAGTTGAAGCCTAGTGTTCCTAGAAAGAACTCGGAGGCTTTGGTTAATCCAGTCAATCAGGGAGTCCATTCTAGTGCGATTGAGTGTGATGCCACATCAGCAAATGATAATGAGGATGATGGCACATCTGATGGAGAATTGGCTAGTATGGATAAAGAAGATGATGATGAGAGTAACAGTGAACTATCACTTGCATCAAAAGTTTGTACATTCACCACTAGTGGAAGCAACTTTATGGAACAACATTGGTACTTCTGCTACACTTGCGATCTGACTGTTTCTAAAGGGTGTTGTTCTATTTGTGCCAAGGTGTGCCACAGGGGTCACAGAGTTGTTTACTCTCGTTTAAGCCGTTTCTTTTGTGATTGTGGAGCAAGAGGGGTAAGAGGGAAAAGCTGCCTCTGCTTGAAGCCTTGAAAATATGTTTCTTCCAGCACTACATCATTCAGGGGGGCTAGTGGCATTGATCCATTCTTGCCTCTCTCAGATGAGAGGGATCATCTTCAGCCATCTGACAGTGACTCTAATCTTGAGGATGAAAGTTGCATGGAGAATGAGAAGACTTTCAAGTTATCTATCCCCAAAGAGGAAGAGGATGGGTTTCTATCACTTTTTATGGATATGGATATTGAAGGCCAAGTTTTGAGGTTATGTAGACAACTTCTTCCTGGTATTAACGAGGCTAGTCATTTAGTATTGTCAAAGGATGAGAGGATAGTTTTTGGTGATGACAAGGTTTTATCCTACAATTTAGATATTTTGCAATTAAGGAAGGCATATAAAAGTGGATCTCTGGGCATGAAGATTAAAACAAAATATTCTAATGCAAGGGAACTTAAATCCCATCTTTCAAGTGGCTCTATCGTCAAATCTCTTCTTACTATAAATAGCAGAGGCAGGCTTGCAGCAAGAGAAGATGACAAAGTAACAATCTTAGATGTGAGGCAACTTATTGGATAGCCAGTTGTTGCACCTGTGACAGCAGACAAGTCTAATGTGAAGCCTCTTTCCAGGAATTCAGTTCGATTTGAACTAGTTCATCTTGTTTTCAAATCTGCAAATGAGAACTATTTGGCTGTAGCTGGGTATGAGGAATGCCAAGTTCTCACTGTCAATTCTCGAGATGAAATAACAGACCGTCTTGCAATTGAGCTTGCTTTGCAAGGTGCTTACATTCAACAAATAGCCTGGCTTCCTGGTTCTCAGGTTCAACTCATGGTGGTGACCAACAAGTTTGTGAAGATTTATGACCTGTCCCAAGATAACATTAGCCCTATGCATTATTTTACGTTATTGGAAGATTCAATTACTGATGTAGTATTAGTACCCATCTTACGTGGTCAGCTAGTTCTTTTTGTACTATCACAACATGGCATGTTGTATAGGCAACAAATAGAAGTAGAGGGTTATATTGGAGCTCAAGTTTTTGGCAGAGACTATCCATCTCCATGTTAGAGATGTGCAGTCAAAAGGTATATCTTTGTGTTTCACATCAGCATACATATTACTTTTCCTCTCTTATCATGATGGTTCAACTTTGATTGGGGGGAACTAACTATGCTTTTCCAGATTGTCGATAATTTTGAGAGATTACAAAGCCCAACAATCAAATCTAGAAAAGAGGGTCAATACGAAGGTGATGAAAATGTTTCAAAAGGTAGAGGTTCTTTGAGACAACCTCCCCATTGAGCATAAAGACGGATATTTGAATCACCAATAACCGCGTTCTTTATGGCTCCTTGAGATTTGATTATATTCAGCCTTTGAATTAGAGATGCCAATTCAGCCCAAAAATTTATCATAATCCTTTGCGGACTTAGAATATAAATTTAACATAATTCTAAATGGAACAAGATTGGGGAATGAGAATCAAGCTGTTGTTGTTTGGAGAGCCAATGTGGACTGCTTCTTTCAGTTTCTCATCATATGACATGGGCATACATAAGTTTTCAAATCTATAGAGATGCCATAGTAGTTCATTGACTATGGGTACTGTCTAGTTGCAATACTGATTCTAGAGTAAATCAAATTCTCTATGGCATTGAAATCTCAGTATTTACCTATAAAAAATCACAAAACAACAACTTGCAAAACTAGGGGGGGCCCTAAGAAATGCATAAAATATGAAACCCTGGATATTTAAAAACATTCAAACCTGAAATACAAACCATAAAACCCTAAGAACTGCATAAATATGAAACCCCAGATATTTAAAACCATTCAAACCCTAAAAAACATTATGAAAAACACGCAAGTAATTATGCTTCATGATACTCACTTGAAGGGAGGCCCCTCGTACGGAATTGGGTCAACTGCATCTACTTTACAGCGATGCCCTCGATTGAAACCTTGTCGGAATACCCAGTGCAAATGAACTTGAGGAAGGGACCTTCTCCTTTAGAAACAGATACCGTTAAATTGACTCGGACTCTACCCGAATTAGTATCACTGCCACTGTTTTCTTCATCGTTATCGTCGCCAACGTCCCCAGACATAACTTCAACCTTTATCTCCTCGTTTCCATATTGCCTCCGGAGTGTAATTGTCTGAATGCCTGGCAAGTCTTCGATATCGAAGGGTATGGTGCTCGCGGGTTTGACATGCTGGGAATACAATAAACACAAGGGAATCATGACCATGTGAAGCTTTTCATAGCGAGATTGCATATTCGTAGGGATTTTTCTTAGTCGAGCAAACATGGTATGTGGAAGGATGACAAATTATGGAGGGCATAATTTTTGCTCATTAGACAATATATTCACTGAAAACCTCTAAGAAGGTGGGCATGTCATTGAAATTGGACATGTCCAAAGTCTTTGATAAAATATATAGTCATTATATTCACTAGGTTTTACTAGCATTTTCTCAACATGTTGAATGAATTGTATCTTCTCTCTAATGTCCTATGTTTCCTTTCCCATATTGGTCAATGGATCTCCTTTGTAAACTTTCACTCCTTTGCAAGGTATAAAGCAAGGGGGTCCCCTATCCCATTTAATTTTTATCCTTATGGTTGAAGGATTAGGATGAAGAGACAAAGCTAATATGGTTCCATACTACATTAAGGGCCTCCGAATTCATGGAAGTGATCTAGTTGCATTTCATCTTCGATTTATGGATGACACAATTCTCATGGTTGTCCCCTCCATTCAATAAGAAAAACTATTAAAAATATCCTAAAATATTTTTTTGTGGATTTAGGCGCATTGATAAAGAAAGGTAAGTATCAAATCTTGTTTTCCAATACTCCCCTCATTGTTCAACACAATATTTATCATATTCTCAACTTTGAGAGGATATCCCTTTAATCCAAATACATGGGTTCTCCACTAATCAATAATTATTTCTGTAATATCTCTTGGGATGAGCTTCTTTCTAGGTTGCCAGAAAGACTCTCAAGCTAGACATTCCTATCCCTCAACCTTGCGAGTTGATTAACTCTAATCAAATGTGTTCTTCAATCAGTGCCTATGTATATTCAAAATATATACATTCATTCACTTAGAGCCACCCTGAAATTGAAGGTTCGATTGTAGGGGCTAGTATTTGGTGGCATTGTTTACATAGTAAGGATTCCCTATGGGGTAATATTTGGAAGAAAAATTATGTGTCAAATGTGGTTAATTAGGACTTGATAAGACTAGAAGGAAATATAATTAACTCTCTTATTTGGAACATTTCATTTCCAAATCATGCTTTGATTGAAAACCATTGTTTCCAAAAAATTAGATATGGCCATATGGCCTTGTTTTGAAATGATGTTTGGAAACAACTTCTGAAGCCTATCGAAAGACTAGAAAAAATGTCACTAATCCCAATCCTCCATGAAAATAATAAGATATAGGTCAGTCAATCTTGGAAATCTAGCATCCTTGATTGAAGATACATATTGTGGATTCCCAAGCATGATTGGTCAAACTTACATGTCTACTTAGATTGTGAAGTGTTTTGGGTGAATCTTGAACAAAGACAAATACAAGTAAAAAATGAACTTGACCAATTATGATGTGGATACAAGGATGGGGGGAACTTATTTCTAAACGAATCCTGCTCCATATTGATAGGGAATTCCAATGATTGGGGGGGATTTGGGACCAAATATGGAAAAAGAACATATGGCTAAAGATATACACCTTGATTTAGTTCATATGGCATAGAATCAAGAGGGACATAATAGAGATGCTCCAAATCACCCAATGGATGGAGGAGGGACAAATGGCTAAAAGGTGCCGTCGCTTAAGCGACGCTTACTAACGCACCGTCGCTTAACTGATGCTTAAGCGATGGTTATCAGAATAGCCATTGCTTCACCAACTCTTGTGGCCACATTTACAAAAAAAAAAATGTATCCTTGTGATTTTTGGTAAGTTTAAAAAGAGAAATCCACACACCGTCAGATTTTTCCGTCGGATTTTGGATCGAAATGTAGTAGTGTTACCAGTCATGGCGGCCTGTCATTTCCAACGAATATACATTTATCTCTTCCCAATTAATAGCCATTATTCATTTTCCAACGAACATATATTTTTTTGCGAAGGAAATTCCGTTATTAGTTGTTCAATTGAGCGGAATCTGTTACCGTACAACATGCTGTTGTTGTTGTTGTAATCCGCGTGGTCATTTCTTCTTTTAATCGTGTCTAGGAAATGGATATTTTCACCATTGTTGCAGGATTTCTTTAGTAGTATCCCCTTGCTGTAGGCATGTTTTGTTTTATTATTATTTTTTCTCTTAGGTTCTTTGGGTGGGAAATATATAGGACCTCAGTATTATCTGATATAAGACAGAGAAGAGAGATAAGCTAGGGGATTTATAAATATATAGGACCTCGGTATTATCTGATATAAGATAGAGAAGAGAAATAAGCCAGGGGAGTTATAAAGAACAATTTGGTTCTTTAACCACCTCAGAGCAGCTCGCCATTAACATATCTCTATTGAATGATTTGCTTATTGGATTGCTTTTTACTTTGTCTGTTTGGTTTGCTTCAGGGCATTTAAACTTACTCCCATTAGGAATGCTTATCTTACGGCAACTAATAGGCTAGCGATGCGCGTCAGTGTTCTTAACATATTTGCCTTTTTATTTTGACATCGGAGGAAGCGTAGTTTGATTACTTTATTTAATAAGAAAAAACATAATTTGAATAACACATGGAGATGTTCCCTAGCCCTTGCAATCATCTCCTTGAAATGTTATATATAAATAATCACATGGCTGAACATGCTTTATCACTTACTATCAGGATGAGGGGGTTTTACAGCTTTTATTTAGTTGTCATAATGCACTCGTTTTCCAATCTGCAGGGTAGTCAGATTTATGGCCTATTGGTGCTAGCATGCACCAGCAAGGTGTTATTTCCTTGAGTTCTTCTCAGCAATTAATAGTTATGAAGTTTCTTGTAGCCTTCGGGATATGCCTCTGCGGGTTGCAAAGAAGACAATGGTTCAAACATACGTAGCTCCATTTATCAAGGCCAATTGATTTATGTTGGTTACTATTTTGGAGCTTATCTATGATAGACCTGTAGTCGTACATCTATCATTTATGACTTATGATGTAAATAATGTTGCCCTAGTAGTTAGAATTTGAATCCATGTAAATGTTGAATACCATACTCGATTTTAATGGTTTGAAGTCTTGGGCTATTGTTTCCTACTATTCCTCACCCATTTATATTTTTACTATCATGGAGGCTTGTTCTGTAGGTTGAAATGACTTATTGAGACAAGCCTAGTGTTCCAAGCTTATCCCTGTATAGTCTTGCTAAGTTCGAGATAAAATATGTTGCCTCATCAAACCGCTTGTCTTCCATACAGCATGTGGATCATGAAAAGGATCTTAATAAATTCAGTTCCAGTAAAGTAGCCCTTACACAGAGGATTTTATGATGGTGTTGGTTTATGGGAGGAGGTACCCAAGAGGATAGTTTATCTACTGAATTATTTCTTTTTCTTTCTCTGTGCACTTTACTTAGTGTATTGACAATAGTCATAGCAGATGAGATGAGAAAGACATGCAAATAAAGTTTCCAAAAAGCCTCACTTCTTGTGATTTTTTCCTTATAGGCCATGCAATTAATCTTCATAATTTTCAAAGCCATTTGAAATTGTACCCAAGGATAAATAGGGATCGGCCAAAAGAATATCATTTTCATGATCCTATAGTATGTTAATTTTTTTAAGTGCTGTAGAAGAAATCCAATTAGCTAGTATTTTGGGAATATTTTCATTAGTGCGCCCTTGGTAAGTTATGTGCCTAGTATTACTTGTTATTCTGCATCCAACTTGGTCAACATGTAGGAAAATCATGGGATAGCATTATTCATCTACAACTACGAGCTGAAAATATACTTATGTGTCATGTGCCTTTTGGAAAGATGGTATGCTCCTGAAGATGTCACATCAACATTACAATAGAAACGGTGCATGATTTCATATCATAATTATAAAAGGTATTCAATCCATGTGCCATATTTATTCGAAAGTGAATTTAGGTTTAGATATGTATTTAGTCGATCTACAAGATATAGGGTGACTGATCAGATAAGCGTGGATATTGGGTCTAGATATTATGCAATGTCATATATCTGTTAGGATCCTACATCAAGTCATTTCAACTGAGTAAATTACCACCAACGAAGTCATGTTGGGAGATTGGAGCAATGCTATTTGGATTGTTACGTCTGTTATTATCATACATGAAAACATGTTTGGGAAATTCAAAAGTTTATTCGGTAGGTTGTACTTACGAAAATTTTAGGCCCAACCTAGTGATTATACTAGAGTTAGGGTTATACTACCTTGATGGGATATTATCTGTTATTATCATACTTGAAACATGTTTTGGGACTTAAGAAGTTTATTTGGTAGATTGTCTGTTCAGTTCTGAAAATTGTCTTTTTGGGAATCTTGCTATTTTGTAATGTTTTCATGTTACTCAGAGCATCCTCAAATTAAAATCAATTCATATTTGAGGAAGGAGGAGACTTGTCTGATATACTTGTAAGCTGAACTCTCACAGTTTCACCAATGAGGTGAGCGTAGCCACAACTTTATTTTGCTTACCATGAACTGTATAGGAATTAAGTATCATATGCAACTTGAACTTGTTTCTCGATAATATTGCCCTTTTCTATTTTGAGTACATGATAGATTTGTCTTTAGATTTCAAAATCTTCTATGAATGAATGTATTCTTAACTAAAAACTTGATGATGATATGGTGTTTCTTAAAGTTTCTTGCACACAACCTCGACTATAAATTCACTAGTCTAAATAAATTGAGCTCAAATACCCAAAACTGAATAAGGAGTTATTATGGATGGTTTGCAAAATTGTATGAATCATGAATGATGGTAGAAATAGAAATCATTACAAGTTATGAATTGTTTATGATTAAGGTGATGAAATTTTGTTTATTGATAGATGATGATTAAATTACAATGAACCATGAAGTTGATTCAAGGAATGAGGCAATGACAATGAAATCGTATTAAGCAACAAATCTATTTGTCGCAATTAATCAAAGGTTGTAGTTAACATTAAAAATGAATAAGGAAAATACATGCTGCGGGAGCACAATGGTGTTAGGCATATGATGTGGCAAGAAAAATTGATGATATAACTCTATGCTATTTTGGGTGGAAAGGATTCCTCGACTCAAGCGAGGAGGCTTGAGGGGAACCATGAAAGAGTTATGATATCAATATCAAGACCTATGCAAAACTGGACATCTCAAAGACAGGACGCTATTTGATGTCACTAAGGAGAAAACTTTTAACTAGTGGTTAAAAGGGAGAGTAAACTCAGAAATTGTTGTAAGTCCACACGAGAATGGAAAAGGAAACTCAAGGGAGTTTCGAAAACATAATGAACGTAAAACGTGTTAAACGAATTTCCAAGTAATTAGACTGTTACATGCTTAATGTGTAATGTGAAGAAGGATTTCCTCAGGTCGAGAACTATATATAACTATCCAAAGGTTGGAGATAAAACCGACACCCAAAGTATAGTAATTATGTTTTATTGATGAATCAATTGCATTATGAATTATGATACCAATAAAAGGCTAGAAAGTGTTCCATAAATTGTAATTGTGGTGTTGCACAAGGATCTTTTGCTTATGTTTTAAGCTGAATTATAATTTATGATGTAGTTTACTAAATGAATGTTGGGAAGACCCAAATTGTGTTCCAAGAAACTACAGTTCCTGAACAAATAGCGACTTGCGAGGTTGAGGGAAAAGTCTACAGGATCATAACAGAAAATACAAAGCAAGCAAGGATGACTCAAGAAAGGAAGGAAAATTGTTGAAGGACAAGAACACCAAGGACAGTGTTATTTTTAAGGGGGAAAGGATCTAATATCCCTCTTGTATTCCATAATGTATCTTGTAACTATGAATGTTGTTTTTCTGGTGAGGAGCTCAAGGCCAAGGCCCCACCAGAAAGACCTTGCAATTATATTGAGTAATTTCCTAAGTGGTAGACTTAGGTGACTTAAAGACATTGACACCACTAGAGATGGGAAACTAAAGTCCACTATGGAAAAAAGTGAATGGTTTGGGAGCCATAATATTTCCCTCAGTACGCAACCCAAAAGAGGAAAGCGTTAGTAAAAAGAAACCCTAGTCTCCTGCAAAAAAAATTGTTAGGTGAAAGTTAATAACGCAAGGGGGCTGACAAACATGTGGGCGACAAGAACTAGGATGGTGGAGGGATTCCAATAAGGGATCGAAAAAGGTTAGGAAAAAAAAGAAAAGAAAATTATAAATATATCCGCTCATATATTTATAATAATAACTATCCATTTATAAAAGAAAAGAGAATTATAAATAAATATGCTAATGTAGATATGTATTTATAATAATAACTATCCGCTTATGAGTTATACCATGAGAAATAAAAGGAAATATTTTATTAAAACTAAAATACTATTTTGGGATTGGGCGCATGCCCTGGAGGCGGTTACCTGACGATGAAATTGAGGGATACCACCTCAGCAAAATGAATGGCAGATTTATTGCCTTGATTTGGCGAAGTTTGGCGCACCTTGAGAGGAGAACCGTTGCTTCCCTGGTTATTTATGAAGTTGCAAAGTCTTGTTGAGGGTGAAGCACCTCACGATTATGGATGGAACACACTCGAGAGAGGGCAAGTATGGCTCTGCAATTTCCTAGTTCATGTGGCTGCAGTAGTTTGAAACGTGAAGATGGAAGTGAATGTGGTCTCCATTTCCTGGTATTTTGACTCGGACCAAGAGTGATCCTTTTGATCGTAGCCATCTCCATCATCGAATCTCACCTAAAATAAATCTCTCTACGCACGTGCTTCCATTGGAAATTATCGTAATGAGGAGGTAGCCACTCTATAGTAGTATGCATTTTTTTTAAGATTCTGAACTTGTTGTATACGTTATCTATCATCTAGCTATTATAGCTCTGCACCTCGGTATGCATTTTCCTTTAAGCTATGATCTGAGTGTTTGTGCATTTCAACACTGCATGTACTTCGTAGTTGAGATCTTTCTTCTATGACCTGATTGTTAGCGCTTCGGCCATCCTTGGATTTTGGTAGATCTTAATATGTTACACCTATGGATCCAGACTCCCATGGTGGGAATAATAAATGAAACTGTGTTGCCACCCTCGAATAAATTGAAGGTCAAGATGGAAATCTTCTTGCGTTGGAATGAGATCTGTATCTATGACATGGGGATTCGGAACAACCCTCGCCTTAATTTTTGTGGATAACCGTCACAAAACAAAGTTCCTTATGTATGGTAGTTATTGGTTAATGTAAATTTTCCATTACTATAACATCTCATTATCTTGAGACCTTATGCACTTAAACTTGTAGAAAAACCCATCCATGGAGAAGAACTGCTCCTTTTATCCTCCCCATTAGATATCGCAAACCTGTTTAAGCCCCCAAGGGTCGCTGGGAAATATTTTCTTCAGTTAATAAATTCTATTGGGCTTAAATCATTGTAGGTTTGTAGCCAAAATTGTGTATCATCCATGTAAGAGCCAAACATTGAGTGTTAGTTGAAATTTTGGCTTGATCTCCCTTTGAGATACACTCTCGCCCATTTTAATAAAGTATTTTTTTTGGAACTTAGCCTCATACTGAAAACCGACCCAGTTGGCTTGGCGTGAGTCCAACACATATCTTTTGTTTGTAGAAAGATTTATGTTGACAATAGTCGACCTACGGAGCTTGAAATATACCTCTATTAATTATAAATAAACATATATATGCATACAGTGGTGAAAGTGTTGCTCACTTTCTGTTTCGGCTGGAATCCATATGGCGGAAGTGGATTCTTATACTCAGTTATTGTTTTAGGAGTATAAGCCCTTGTTTAAGTTTATTTATGTTGACCATGAATTGCATATTCAGAGAGAGCATGGAGCCTCCATTCTCTTCTTGAGGAAAGTAAAGAATCATCTTGAGAAGAGGAAAGAAAAATTGTACTGGAAGTGTTGAATAATTGTAATATTCTTCTTTGTTGGAAATAATAAAAGATTAGCCATTCTTGTTGGATGTAGCCCTAGTTGGGGTGAACCATGTATATCGTTGTCTCTCCCTCTGATGTTAGTAATTTTATAGGTTTTATTTTGTGAAGTTTCTCAAGTTAATGTCTTTATAATTCTGAAATATTTTAAAGAACACTCTCTCTATATAAATTGAATGAACAGTGGATCATGACATCTAACATAGCAGTCAAGGCTTTGCACAAGTGATTGATACATTGTTATAAGAAAGTTGAAGACATAGCGTTGCAAAGACATGATTAAAAAGTGTTGTAAGTTAAAAAGTATGATGAGATATTAAATTCTAAGAGCTTAATATGCATACTTGTTGTTCACCTTGTCATAATTTAGTTCGAGTAGACTAGGTGTGTTACAGATAGTATCAGAGCCAAGTGACAGCACTCGAGCCTACTTGGGATCAACGTGAAGTTAGAAAGCATGAAGATGGTTAAGACAAAAAAATCAAATATTTTGTTGTGGTAAGACAAGGGAGTAAGTTATCAAAGTGGTCCTACAAAGATTGAAAGAGAATCACAATTGTTCCTAATGACCTCGTGAATCGTAGCTGTGAGACAGGTGTGGTGATGTTGGTTATTTTCTTACGAGCAGTGTGGCATTTTGGCTTATTATGAACAAAGCCAATTTAGATGGTGTTTTATGTGTATTTAGGCTGAAGGTTGTGCTATTGTTTGTTTTGAATGTGAGTTATGTCTTTAAGTAAGGTGCTCGACTGTCTATTTGAATTCACCATAAGATTGTTACATTCATTCGTGTGGTACATGCATGGTGTTAGAGTTACATCTTATTCACTCTCTCTTCGACCAATTGCAATCTACTCGCTAGTGTTGAGTTGAGTGCATGTATGGATTGTGCATTTCTTCATGTGCATAATGTGTGTGCAACATATTTGCCTACTTGTCATCATAGTGGATAGCATTCTGTTATGAGTATACGAAGTGTTCCTCGTGTATGGGAGGCATTTTGTTCTTTTTTTCATTCATGTACCGTATGTATTTATTGCTGCTGTGACCTGCCTTCAAACCTGCCAATTATTTTTACCAGTCGTGGTGGCCTGTCATGTCCAACGAATATACATTTATCTCTTCCCAATTAATAGCCATTTTTCATTTTCCAACGAACATATATTTTTTTGCAAAGGAAATTCCGTTATTGATTGTTCAATTGAGCGGAATCAACTGCCAACCGTACAACCTATTGTTGTTGTTGTTGTAATCTACGTGGTCGTTTCTTCTTTTAATCGTGTCTGGGAAATGGATATTTTTGCCGCTGTTGCAGGATTTCTTTAGTAGCATCCCCTTGTTGTAGGAATTTTTTGTTTTACTTTTATTTTTTCTCTTAGGCTCTTTGGGTGGGAAATATATAGGACCTCATTCTTATCTGATATAAGACAGAGAAGAGACATAAGCCGAGGGATTTATAAATATATAGGACCTTAGTCTTATCTGATATAAGACAGAGAAGAGACATAAGCTAGGGGCGTTATAAAGAACAATTTGGTTCTTTAAGCACCTCAGAGAAGCTCGCCATTAACATATCGCTATTGAATGATTTGCTTATTGGATTGATTTTTACTTTGTCTATTCGGTTTGCTTCACGGCATTTAAACTTACTCCCATTAGGAATGCTTATCTTACGGCAACTAAGAGGCTAGCGATGCGCGTCAGTGTTCTTAGCGTATTTGCCTTTTTATTTTTACATCGGAGGTAGCGTAGTTTGACTACTTTCTTTAATGAGCAAAAACATAATTTCAATAACACGTGGAGACATGCCCTAGCCCTTGCAATCATCTCCTTGAAATTTTATATATAAATAATCACATGGCTGAACATGCTGTATCACTTACTATCAGGATGAGGGGGTTTTACACCTTTTATTTAGTTGTCATAATGCACTCGTTTCCAATCTGCAGGGTACTTAGACTTATGGCCTATTGGTGCTAGCATGCACAAGTAAGGTGTTATTTCCTTGAGTTCTCCTTGGAAATTAATAGTAATGAAGTTGCTTGTAGCCTTTTGGATATGCCTCTGTAGGTTGAAAAGAAGACAATGGTTCAAACATACGTAGCTCCATTTATCAAGGCCAATTGATTTATGTTGGTTACTGTTTTGGTGCTTATCTATGATAGAACTATAGTCGTACATCTGTCATTTATGATTTATGATGTGAATAATGTTGTCCCAATAGTCAGAATTTGGATCCATGTAAATGTTGAATACCATATTCGATTTTAATGGTTTGAAGTCTTGGGCTATTGTTTCCTACTATTCCTCACCCATTTATATTTCTACTATCATGGGTCTTGTTCTATACATTGAAATGACTTGTTGAGACCATACTAGTGTTCCAAGATTATCCATGTATAGTATTACTAAGTTCAAGATAAACTATACTGCTTCATCATACCGGCTGTCTTCCATACAGCATGTGGATCGTGAAAAGGCTCTTATGAAATTCAGTTCCAGCAGCAGTAGCCCTTACACAGAGGATTTTATGATGGTATTGGTTTATGGGAAGAGGCCCCCAAGAGGATAGTTTATCTAATGAATTATTTCTTTTTCTTTCTCTGTGCACTTTACTTAGTGTATTGACAATTGTCATAGCAAATGAGATGAGAAATACATGCAAATAAAGTTTCCAAAAAGCCTCACTTCTTGTGAGTTTTTCCTTATAGGCCATGCAAGTAGTCTTCATAATTTTCAGAGCCATTTGAAATTGTACCCAAGGATAAATAGGGTTCGGCCAAAAGAATATCATTTTCATGATCCTATAGTATGTTAATGTTTTATTTCTTATTTTTGAAGAAGACCCTTGAGATCGAAGTGTTTTAGAAGCAATCCAATCATCTAGTATTTGGGAATATTTTCATTAGTGCGCCCTTGGTAAGTTATGTGCCTAGTATTACTTGTTATTCTGCATCCAACTTGGTCAACATGCAGGAAAATCATGGGATAGCGTTATTCATCTACAACTGCGAGCTGAAAATAGACTTATGTGTCCTGTGCCTTTTGGAAATATGGCATGCTCCTGAAGATGTCACATCGGCATTACAATAGAAACGATGCATGGTTTCATATCATAATTATAAAAGGTATTCAATGCATGTGCCATATTTATTGGGAAGTGAATTTAGGTTTAGATATCTATTTAGTCAATCTACAGTATATAGGGTGACTGATCAGATAAGCGTGGATATTGGGGCTAGATATTATGCAATGTCATATATCTGTTGGGTTCCTACATCAAGTCATTTCGATTGAGTAAATTACCACCAACAAAGTCATGTTGGGAGATTGGAGCAATGCTATTTGGATTGTTATGTCTGTTATTATCATACATGAAAACATGTTCAAGAAATTCAAAAGTTTATTCGATAGGTTGTACTAAAGAAAATTTTAGGCCCAACCTAGTGATTATCCTGGAGTTATGGTTATACTTCCTTGATGGGATATTATCTGTTATTATCATACTTGAAACATGTTTTAGGACTTTAGAATTTTATTTGGTAGATTGTCTGTTCAGTTCTGAAAATTCCCTTTTTGGGAATCTTGCTATTTTATAATGTTTTCATGTTACTCAAAGCATCCTAAAATTAAAATCAATTGATATTTGAGGAAGGAAGAGACTTGGTTGATATACTTGTAAGCTGAACTCTCACAGTTTCACCAATGAGGTGAGTGTAGTGACAAATTTATTTTACTTACCGTGAACTATATAGGAATTAAGTATCATATGCAACTTGAACTTGTTTCTCGATAATATTTCCCTTTTCTATTTTGAGTACATGATAGATTTGTCTTTAGATTTCAAAATCTTCTATGAATGACTGTAGTCTTAACTAAAAAGTTGATGATGATATGGTGTTTGTCCTTAAGTTTCTTACTCACAACCTCGACTATAAATTCACTGGAGTAAATAAATTGAGCTCAATTACTCAAAACTGAATAAGGAGTTATTATGGATGGTTCGTAAAATTGAATGAATCATGAACGATGGTAGAAATAGAAATCATTACAAATTATGAATTCTTTATGATTAAGGTGATGAAATTTTCATTAGAGGAAATTTGGGGTCTAAAATGGGCCTTATAAGAAAACGTGCCAAAATAAGTTTTTGTGAGTTGGAATTCAAGAACCAATAGAATTTCAATAAAATAAGTCAACCATAATGGTTGAATTGACATATTTGTCATTAAAAAAAACTACTTTTTTTGTTCGTATTTTCGACATATCTCATTGTGTTTTTACTCAAATTTCGATCGGGAGAGCTCGTTGGATGTGGAATTTGATTCCGCATCCAACGAGTACCCACACTGCATACTTTTGATGGACCCTGCTACCCCAAAAACAAGAAATACCTTAAAAATGTGATGATGATGTCATCATCACATTTTTCAGGTATTTCTTGTTTTTGGGGTAGCGGGGTCCATCAAAAGTATGCAGTGTGGGTACTCGTTGGATGCGGAATCAAATTCCGCATCCAACGAGCTCTCCCGATCGAAATTTGAGTAAAAACACAAGGAGATCTGTCGAAAATACGAGCACAAAAAGTAGTTTTTTTCTTTCTTCCTCCAAAATTAATCAATATTATTTTATTATTTTAAATATTATTTTATTATTTTAACCATTATTTTATTATTTTCCTTAGGAGGCCGATTTTAGACCCCAAAATTCCTCTAATGGTTTATCGATAGATAATGATTAAATTACAACGAACCGTGAAGTTGATTCGAGGAACGGGGCAATGACAATGAAATCGTGTTAAGCAACAAGTCTGTGTGTCGCAATTAATCAAAGGTTGTACTTAACATTAAAAATGAATAAGGAAAATACATGCTGCGGGAGCACAATGGTGTTAGGCAAGTGATTTTTGTGTGAGCACATTGGTGTTAGGCATACATGCTACGGGAGCACAATGGTGTTAGGAAAATAATTGCCATCTGAGCACATTGGTGTTAGGCATATGATGTGGCAAGAAAAATTGATGATCTAAATCTACCCTATTTTGGGTGCAAGGGATTCCTCGACTCAAGCGAGGATTCTTGAGGGGAACCATAAACGAGTTATCATATCAATATCAAGACCTAGGAAAAACTGGACATCTGGAAGACAGGACGATGTTTGATGTCACTGAGGAGAAAAATTTTAACTAGTGGTTAAAAGGGAGAGTAACCTCAGAAATTGTTGTAAGTCCACACAAGAATGGAAAAGGAAACTCAAGGGAGTTTGGAAAACATAATGAACGTATAACATGTTAAATGAATTTCCAAGTAATTAGACTGTTACATGCTTAATGTGTAATGTGAAGAAAGGATTTCCTCAAGTCGAGAACTATATATAACTATCCAAAGGTTGGAGATAAAACCAACACCCAAAGTATAGTAATTGTGTTTTATCGATGAATCAATTGCATTATGAATTATGATACCAATAAAAAGCTAGAAAGTGTTCAATAAATTGTAGTTGTGGTGTTGCATAAGGATATTTTTCTTATGTTTTAAGCTGAATTATAATTTATGACGTAGTTTACTAAATGAATTTTGGGAAGACCCAAATTGTGTTACAGGAAACTACAGGTCCTGAACAAATAGTGACTTGCGAGGTTGAGGGAAAAGTCTACAGGATCATAACAGAAAATACAAAGCAAGCAAGGATGACTCAAGAAAGGAAGGAAAATTATTGAAGGACAAGAACACCGAGGACGGCATTATTTTTAAGGGGGAAAGGATGTAATATCCCTCTTGTATTCCCTAATGTATCTTGTCACTATTAATTCTGTTTTTCTGGTGAGGAGCTAAAGGCCAAGGCCCCACCAGAAAGACCTTGCAATTATATTGAGTAATTTCCTAAGTGGTAGACTTAGGTGACTTAAAGATATTGACACAACTAGAGATGGGAAACTAAAGTCCACTACAGCAAAAATTGAATGGTTTGGGAGCCATAATATTTCCCTCAGTATGCAACCCGAAAGAGGAAAGCGTAAGTAAAAAAAACCCTAGTCTCCTGCAAAAATACTTGTTAGGAGAAAGTTAATAATGCAAGGGGGCTGACAAATGTGTGTGCGACAAGAACTAGGATGGTGGATGGATTCCACTAAGGGATCGGAAAAGGTTAGGAAAAAAAAAGAAAAGAAAATTATAAATATATCCGCTCATATATTTATAATAATAACTATCCATTTATAAAAGAAAAGAGAATTATAAATAAATATGCTAATGTAGATATGTATTTATAATAATAACTATCCGCTTATGAGTTATACCATGAGAAATAAAAGGAAATATTTTATTAAAACTAAAAGACTATTTTGGGATTGGGTCCATGCCCTAGAGGCGGTTACCTGACGACAAAATTAAGGGATAGCGCCTCAGCAAAATGAATGGTAGATTTATTGCCTTGATTTGGGGAAGTTTGGCGCACCATGAGAAGAGAACCGTTGCTTCCCTGGTTATTTATGAAGTTGCGAAGTCTTGTTGAGGGGGAAGCACCTCATGATTAGCGATGGAACACACTCAAGAGAGGGCAAGTATGGCTCTACAATTTCCTAGTTCATGTGGCTATTGGAGTTCAAAATGTGAAGATGGAAGTGAACGCGGTCTCCATTTCCTAGTCTTTTGACTCAGACCGAGAGTGATCCTTTTGATCGTAGCCATCTCCATAACTGAACCTCTCCTAAGGTAAATCTTTCTGGGCACGTGCTTCCACCAGAAATTATTGTAATGAGGAGGTGGCTGCTCTATAGTAGTATGCATTTTTTTTAAGATTCTAAACTTGCTGTATACGTTATCTATCATCTAGATATTATATATCTGCACCTTGATATGCATTTTCCTTTAAGCTGTGATCTGAGTGTTTGTTCCTTCCAACACTGCGTGCACTTCCTAGTTGAGATCATTCATCTATGACCTGATTGTTAGCGCTTCGACCATCCTTGGATTTTGTTAGATCTTAATATGTTACACCTATGGATCTAGACTCCCATGGTGGGAATAATAAACGGAACTATGTTTCCACCCTCGAATGAATTGAAGGTCAAGATCGAAATCTTCCTATGTTGGAATGAGATCTGTATCTGTGACATGGGGATTGGGAACAACCCTGGCTTGAATTTTTGTGGATAACCTTCAAAAAACAGAGTTCCTTCTGTATGGTAGTTATTGGTTTCTGTAAATTTTCCATTAGTGTAACGTCTTATTATTTTGAGATCCTATGCACTTAAACTTGTAGAAAAACCCATCCATGGAGAAGAATTGCTCCTTTTATCCTCCCCATTAGATATCGCGAACCTTTTTAAGCCCACAAGGGTCACTGGGAAATATTTTCTTCAGTTAATAAATTCTATTGGGCTTAAATCATTGTAGGTTTGTAGCCAGAATTGTGTATCATGCATGTAATTGCCCAACCTTGAGTGTTAGTTGAAATTTTGGCTTGATCTCCCTTTGAGATACAATCTCGCCCATTTTAATAAAGTATTTTGTTTAGAACTCACCCTCATACTAAAAACCAAACCAGTTGGCTTGTGGTGAGTCCAATGAATATCTTTTGTTTGTAGAAAGCTTTATGTTCACAATAGTCAGCCTACGAAGCTTGAAATCTACCTCTATTAATTATAAATAAACATATATATGCATACAGTGGTGAAAGTGTTACTCACTTTCTGTTTTGGATGGAATCCGTACGGCGGAAGTGCATTGGATCAATGCCAAATTTCTAATACTCGGTTATTGTCTTAGGAGTATAAGCCCCTGTTTAAGTTTATTTCTGTTTACCATGAATTACATATTGAGAGAGAGCATGGAGCCTCCATTCTCTTCTTGAGGAAAGTAAATAATCTTCTTGAGAAGAGGAAAGAAAAATTGTACTGGAAGTGTTGAACAATTGTAATATTCTTCTTTGTTGAAAATAATAAAAGATTAGCAATTCTTGGTGGACATAGCCCTAGGTTGGGTGAACCACGTATATCGTTGTCTCTCCCTCTTATGTTAGTAATTTTATGGGTTTTATTTTATGGATTTTCTCAAGTTAATTTCTTTCAATAATTCTGAAATATTTTAAAGAATACTCTCTCTGTACAAATTGAATGAACAGTGGATCATGACATCTAACATAGCAGTCAAGGCTTTGCACAAGTGATTGATAAGAAAGTTGAAGACATAGCGTTGCAATTACATGATTAAAAAGTGTTGTAAGTTAAAAAGTATTATGAGATATTAAATTCTGAGATTTTAATATGCATACTTGTTGTTCACATTCTCATAATTTAGTTCGAGTAGACTAGGTGTGTTACAGATGGTATCAGAGCCAAGTGACAGCACTCCGGCCTACTTGGGCTCAACGTGAAGTTAGAAAGCATGAAGATGGTTAAGATAAAAAAATCAAATATTCTGTTGTGGTAAGATGAGGGAGTAAGTTATCGGAGTGGGCCTGCAAAGATTGAAAGAGAATCACAATTGTTCCTAATGACCTCGTGAATCACAGTTGTGTGACAGGTGTGGTCATGTTGGTTATTTTATTATGAGCAATGTGGCATTTTGGATTATTATGAACAAAGCCAATTTAGATGCTGTTTTAAGTGTATTTAGGCTGAAGGTTGTGCTATTGTTTGTTTTGAATGTGAGCTATATCTTTAAGTAAGGTGATGGACTATCTATTCGACTTCACCGTAAGATTGTTATGTTCATGCCTGTGGTACATTCCTGGTGTTAGGGTTACATCTTATTTACTCTCTCTTTGATTGATTGTATTCTACTCGCTGGTGTTGAGTTGAGTGCATGTATGGATTGTGCGTTTCTTCATGTGCATACTGTGTGTGCAGCATATTTGCCTACTTGTCATCATAGTGGATAGCATTTTTTTCTGTGAAAATTTGTGGTTGAATCATGGGTGGAACCAATCCAATGCTAGGGTCCCAAAATAATGAAAAAATTTGTCTTTGGATATCTTTAGTTTTTTTACGTCTTTACAGTTCAACCCACTGGAATAGAATTGCCTCTGAGATTCTATGTATGAGCTAATGTTGTACAGTGCTCCATGGGCATTAGATATTGTGTTTTTTATTGTATCTATTGCCTCAGCACAGGACTTTTTTAAATGGTCCCCCCCCCCCTCCCCCCTAAACAGTGAGCTAAGGTGCCTCAATGCACCCAAATGAGCCCGAATCTCTGAATTTCGGTCTTGTTCCCCTTTAGTGTTTGGGCTTGTGTCCATATTTAGGTTTGGGTTTGGGTTTGTGTTTGGGTATTGGTTATGAGTGGTTTCATTTTGCACATTTTCTTCAAGATTTGTGTTCTCTGTTGAGTATAAAACAACAAATTCAAAATTGTTTTAATATTTCATTGTTTGATTTAATTCAACAATTTTTCATAAATTTGTTTTAAAATTAACAAACACAAATGAAATTTGAAAGAATTTTTCAAGGAAATGACCATTTGCCTTCCATTGCATTCAAATTGTGAATCGTACCTTCCTAATTCACTTAAGCTCAAATCGCTCTACCAGTTTTTCACACTCCTATTCCTCGCCTACTTGATAGTGAAATGAGAAATTGAGGTCACGTCCATGTTTTAATTTTTTTTTTGGGTATTGCAAATCGCAATCGCGATATATCGCACTTGCGATTTGTAACTCTTACAAAATGCATGTGCGATATAGGCTAACTAAGCTTAGCCTCAGTTTTGGGCTCGGGTTTTCCGAACCTAGCCAGAATAACGCATATCCGTTATATATTTACATTTCGGACTTGTGTTTTATATTTCTAAAGTGGCACTAAAAAGTGGAACCAGCTTCGTCCAACCACCTTGATCAGCTTATCTTTCTATGGTTATGCTCTAAGCTCTCTTTTTTATTAGTAATACTCTATAACAATTAAATTTTTCTTTAATTTGTGTGAGGATATAGGAATATATAAAAAAAAATATATGTGAAATTTGAGGTATGTTGCAATTACCATTTGAAGTATATAAGTATTGATTTAAGTGGTTTAATTAGGTGTAAGAATATTTTAGGATGGATTAAGATTTAAGAAGTGAAAATTTTCAACAATTTCAACTATTTTTTATAATAATTACAAAGGTAAACATTAACAACAAATTATTAGACATAACATCATCTAAGAAATATTTATATAGTAATAATTTGTTCTTAATAGAAAATCTTAAAATATTTTAAGTAAACATAAAAGGTCAAAGAATGAGATGTTTAATCTCAATCGTACAATTTGAACTAAAGTTTTAATAATTAGTTCACCAATCTCTACAATACAGTGTAGAAAGATATAAATATTAACAACAAATTATTTGACAATAATATATCTTATCATTAATATGTATATGACTATACTTTCCTCTAAATACAAAATCTTAAGAAATCTAAATGTTTAATCTCAACAATACAACGTAATAACTACTTAGTTCCTCAATCTTTACACTACAATGTAGATTTTGTTAGTAATGAAATCTCATCACTTCTTACATATTTATCAATTGGTTCTTAGCAAAATCTCTATAGTTGAAAATCTGTATCTTTTGTCTAATTTTAAAAAGATATAGTGCAATTGCACCACCTTAGTTCCAATTCCTTTTTGTAATTCCCTTTTGTAGATTTTAAATTGCAACTCTTTGCATATTTTCCTCCCATTCATTACCAAGTCTCTACAATGCATGGAGATGTGATATTCTCTTCCTCTATTAACATGCATGTTCACTCTTAGCAATTCAATTCATAAATGGAAAATCATTCCAGTTCTTTGTATATTTCCCTCTTGTGCTTGTTATTTCTTATATAAGTTATTATATTTGAAATTGCAAGTGTTTGCAGATCTTAGCAATTTCATCTATAACTGAGTCTTCATTCTTGTTCTTATATGACTATTTCTAGATTTCCCTCTTATATGTCTAATTAGATTTTAAATTGCATGTTTTCCCATTTTTTCCATGTGTCTTTATATGAATTATTACTGATATAGAAAAAAATATTATGTAAATGGGATGATGCACAATCATGGACTCCTTTAAAGACACTTTAGATGCCACATAATATTGGAAAAAATAGGAAACTCTGACTTTAGGTGACAATTAGGGGTACTTCCCTAACTTTTTTGAAGATGAAGTAAAAAGAGAAAAGATAGGTAATTGAATTAGTTTCATAATATATAGCATTTATGCAGACACAATGTGTGTAAATAATTATAAAATTAGTTTCCGTGAAATTGGGTTTTCAAATTTTCAGCACATCTTAACATATATGTTTGTGTGGGTGCAGCAATATATGAGGTAAATGATGTCAATTTGGGATAAAATCTTGTAGACATATAAATGACATATGGGCATAGTGTGACACTATTTATTCATAATTTTTCATGAATTAATTTTTTTATTATTAATTATTGAAGTCACAAAAGCTTGAAATCAAAACGTTATGTGCTGGTGCAACACTTTAGGGGTAAAAATTAATTAAATCCTTGATTTCTAAATATAAGATCGTAGAGATTGATCTCGTCTAGTGCACCATATAGTTTTCTTGGGAAATGGTGATGAAAATCAAAAGTTATATAAAAAAGAATAGTTGTTTCTATTTTTTTAAACTGACGTGTGTCATTTAGAAAAATAATTATAAATAAATAAAGCATAGTTTTGAAGTAAAAAATTACATATTCAGAATCATAAGATTGTACTCTACAATACTCTAGATTTTCATAAAAAAATATTGTGTATGTCATAGAAAAACATGCCATCTAAACTGAGCATATTGATAGAGTTATAAAAAACAAGCAATACCCCTGGTTTATTTGTCCTAGCCAATAAGTTCAGTAGTTCGAATCTATTTCCGAACATAATGCCAAACCTTATTCCCATCGATTTCTTTAATTTTAAAATAACGCACATGTGTTATAGCTTATTCATATAGCATATGCGATATAACGCATATGCGATATGATAAACCTATAACGCATATGCGTTTTTGCTTAACTAATTTGGTATGAGAGTAAAAAAGAGTAATTGCATCCTTGTCCCATTATAATACCATTTAGACAACACTATGATGGACACAAATAATTCCTCTTTTTAACAGTGAACGAAGCCATGGGCTGTGCATCCAAGAAAATAATAATTCCTTTCATCCTTCGATCTATTCAGCTTTAAGGGAAAATTTGCAACATTAACAGAGAGATTGAAGATTGATTTATGTCAGCACTCAAAGGACATTATAAAGTCATGAGAATGCTTGTTTGGTAGCTCTTTTGGATGTAAAAAAGCTAGAATGAGTACCGATGGATCAATGTACGCTCTGAATACAAACTGATAGTGATGATTCATCGATAGGTGATAGGTGAATTTAATCAACATTGTTATAGTTATCATGTTCTTTTAATTGTCATCATGTTCTTTTAATCCTTGATTAAGGATGTCCAATTCTTTTAATCTTTGATTAAGGATGGATGTCCAAAATTCAATCAATTGGCATATATAAATTAATAATTTTTATCATCCACCATGTATAGATCCAAAGTTTCAAAGTCATCATCCTCATCATCATAGTCATCATCCTCATCATGGTCATCATGCCTGTCCTCATCATCATCACCATCATTATTCATCATCATAGTCATCATCATCATCATCATCATCATTATCATCATCATCCTTCTCATCATCATCCTCATCATCATCACCCTCATTCTCCATCATCATCATCATCATTGTTCATTATCATCATCATCGTCGTCATCGTCATCATCATCATCATCATCATCATCACCATCATCATCCTCATCGTCACCATCATCATCATCATCATCATCATCATCATCATCATCATCACCATCCTCATCATCATCATCATCACCATCCTCATCCTCATCCTCATCATCATCATCATCACCCTCATCATCGCCGTCATCATCATGGTCATCATCATCATCATCATCATCATCATCATCATAACCATCATCCTCATCATCATCATCATCATCATCATAACCCTCATCCTCATCATCATCATCATAGCCATCCTCCTCATCATCATCACCATCATTGTTCATCATCATCGTCATTATCATCGTCGTCGTCATCGTCATCAACCTCATCATCATCATTATCATCACCACCCTCATCCTCATCATCATCACCATCATCATCACCATCATCATCACCACCCTCATCCTCATCATCATCATCATCATTGTCATTGTAATCATCATCACCACCCTCATCCTAAGCATCATCATCATAGTCATCATCCTCCTCCACCTCATCATCATCATCATTGTTCATCATCATCCTCATCATCATCATCATAATCA
>LPNX010385279.1:22726-35226 GCA_001517045.1 Pseudotsuga menziesii | reverse complement strand
TGCATATTCATTGAGCACTAAATCGCATATGTGATATATCGCATATGCGTTTTGGAGATTATGTAAAAAACCTGCCCATTAATTAAAAAGCATTGTATCAATATCGCATATGCGATATATCGGAAGTACGTTATATCGCATATGAGATATGTGTTGTATAAAAAATGTTGGGTTGCGTGCTATGGGCCAGGTTTACTGTAGCAAAAGACATAATTCGCCTGAACCCATGCACAAAGAACTGTTCAATGTGCAATTTAATCATTACTTACATAATTCCATAGTTTTGTTCATGTTTGGGTGGATTTCAATGGGGAATATACGTAAGAGAGGTCGAAAGTCAGCAAGGAAGGTGCTTACACCGAAAGAAGCAGAAAATAAAAAAATAAAAAAAGAGGGAAGATTCAAGAAATCTTCGGCATTCATTACATGAGCAAATAGTTCCCATTCCTCCTCAACAGATACCTGATGTAGAGGCTGAGGAAGATAATGCAACATTAAAGGAAGCTAGTTATACAAAAGTTGATATTATTGATCCATTAGTAAATGGACAATCTTGCGAAGAGTTAAATAATTATGTTACTCCCGATGCAAATGTGACTCAACAACAACCATGGTCGGTGGTTCAATCTCCTAATCGAAGTTGTGAGCATGTAGTGGATGTAAACCTCACTCCAGGATTTCAAATGGCAACAAATTTTGCATCAAAACGAAAGAGAACTCCTAAATGAATACAAGTGGACAAGAGTGAATTGAATTCCATGGAAGGTAACGTGGCTAAACGCACTATCCTTTGTCATTGTTCTGAAATAATGAAACAATATTTTGATAGCAAATACGAAGCCGGTAAATGCCAATTATTTTCAGTTTTGCTTAAATCTAGAAATATGGCAAATATTAGAAGAAATTTAGGCATAAGAAAAATGAAGAATATCGAATCAAGTAATCACTTTGTTAAATCTCTTGCTGCTGCATTCACATCGATTGGTAAAAATCCTCGTTCACAGTGACTGTAATGTGGCTCGTCGTGTATTGGCTGAATCAATTGTATGTAGATCCACAAGACAATGTAGTTTACTTAAATGCACATCACAAATTGTGCCTTTACATCCAAAGACACTTAAAAAATATTCAGTAAGAAGAGACAACCTTGATGTAGAGGGACAAATGGAAACATTATAGGAATTTAGCAGTAGGTTTCCCCATAAAGACATGAAGTTAGTCGAAGCAATGAAGGGCCTAGTGCAAATATTGTGGCATGATAACACTAGGCCTTCTTCTAACATGAAGGATGTGTTAAAACATCATAGGGGTTCTAGAAACAATGAACCTCATGTTAAACACTATCTTGACATGACACAAACTCAATTGTTTAAGATGTTTAAAGTTTCCCACATAGAGCTAAGGCTTGGGCAAAGATCTTTTGAAAAATGCAAGCCTTGGTATGTTAGATTCAATACGATATAGAACACTTTTTGTTGTAGATACCACATAGAGTTTGACCTATATTACCATACATTTGCACATATACGTCGTTTTTGGCATACTAACCATGTGTAGGAATGCTCAAGTACAGTACCGCCAATGTCATCCAAAGATTTCATCTATAGCATAATGTGTTCGAGGCAATATGGGCAGACACATTACTTAAAACAATGTGTAGACGGTTCTTGCAACAATTGTGGTGGGCTATCATTATGGTCTGATTGCATCCATGAAAGTGAAGATCAAGCATTCGGGGATTGCAATTGTCGAGAAGGAGAACTATCAGTATGAGACATATCAGCTACATGATGGGAAAGAAAGAAGGAAGATTAAATTGGTGACTTCACAGGTAAATTGTTGAATATTGACATATTGATATTCATGTACACATTTTTTTATGTGGTTTATTAACATATTAATATTCATGTACCAAGTGCGAGTATGTGATTTTATTCCATAGTTTTGTGGAAAGATCCAATAGTACATTCAACATGTCAATATGGAACGATGGCAAAATGACCAATTCAGAATATGCCGAGCTACCTTCCCTCTTAGAACAATACTATCAGTGGTTGACTTTGCAGAAAATTACACCCTACAACCACAAAATGAAATACAAAGTCAATACTATCACTCACAGCAGGTGAGCATAATGGTTGATATCACGTATTGACATGGGTCAGATAGCAATGAAGAGAAACGTGTGATACTGAAAGAAATTCACTTCTACATAAGTGACGATTGGACCCATGACATCCATTACGTGCAACATTGATTTAAATTATTCTATGATCATGTGATAGCTATGGATATACCATTTTATCGTCATTTCATTTGGTCAGATGGTTATGCTGAACAGTTCAAGAATGTACATGTATTTGAGTGGTTGTGTTTGTTGCACATAAAATACAAGGTGCCACATGTATGGAACTACTTTAAAACTGGTCATGGAAAAGGAGAGCACGATGGTGCTGCTGCGTGCGTTAAAACTACCCTTCAAAGGGAAGAGATGAAGTTTATAGGTGCTCTCCTTCGAGACGCTGCATCTATTTTCGAATGGTGTGCATCTGTCATGGGAGAATAAGAAACAAGGAAACACTTAGTGCGAAGAATATTCTAGGAGGTGACAAATGTGGATTGATAAAAAACACATCGGGTGAACACATTTCATGGAATTTGACCGTTTCATTCAATTGGAAGCTCAGATAACTCGGCCCTACAAATTTCGACAAGAATGAAGGCTTGCTTTTGTAGTTCCTGTAGCATCTGTGAATGGGATGATTGTGAGTATACGAATACCGCTGATAAATGGGATCGAGTGACACTTGGAACCAATTTCAATGGGGTTAATGAAATATACCATTTGAAAGAAGATCAGACACATATTTCTATAGACTATGATCACATATAGGATCTCATATAAGCAGGTACATGAGTAGTACCTAAATTAGAAAATGCATTTATGTATTGTTTACTCAACCTATGTATCATTTAATTTATGTATAAATTAGAAATGAAAGACCTTATTTACAAAATGTATTGTTAAATCAACCTGTAACATCCCTCTTGCATACCCCTAAATACCTTGTAATAGTAAACGTTTATTGTACTTGTACTGGTGAGGAGCTCAAGGCCAAGGCCCCACCAGAAACAAGACCTGGAAATCCATATGAATTAATTACCTAAGTGGTAAACTTAGGAGACTTAAGACCCTGACACAATGCAACGACGGGAAACTAAATCCACTAGGGCTAAAATAGAATGGCTAGGGAGCCATAATTTGATAACCGTAGGCTTACCATAGTCTCGATTATGGAAGGGTTGGAACTAAGGATTCACCCTATAAGGGACTCCTACCTCGCTGAAATTTATCCAAACTAAGATACCATAGCTTGGTACTTAATCCTATTATGACTAAGCCATGATATAAGGAGTTGAAATCATTGTTTAAGAGGGTCAAGGATTCAAATCATAAATTAAAAGGAGAAAAGCAACCCAATGAATTAACTGTTAAAGAGACTAGAGGTTGTAGTGCCCTTGAAAAATTGAAAAGAAGGTATCGTCTTCAACATACATTGTTTAATGATTAAAGGACTATATACCTTCTGCCAAAACTAATATATAAAGATTTATATTTACTAACACATATTGGAGTCATACATGAAGTAAATTATATATATATATTAGAATAGTGATAGGGAAAATGCCTACTATGGTAGACATGAGGAGAGAATATTGGTTTAATTATATTTTCCTTGAAGATTTCCTTATAATCATAAAGAAGAAAACTAGAAAATAATCCTTTATAGAACTTGTAAATACAATATATTTACATATATTAAGGTTATTCTTCTTCCTTGCCAAGTTAGAAAACTATAGATTTAGTAACCTTCTAAGATGAGAGTTTTTAGAACGTAAGTATACATAATTTCCTTAAATATTTGGTTTAATAGGAAGTTTTAGTGAAGCTAAAAGAGGAGGTTGAGTTGGACGCATGCCTACATGTGGTTGATTGACTACGAAATTGAGTGAATATTGCCTCAACAAAAGGTAATGGCAAAATCACTGCCTTAATAGGTGGGGAACAAAAGATAATGGCAGAAATCACTACCTTAATTTATGGGGAACGTGGCGCACCGTAGGGGAACCGTTTCTTCTGTGTTGTTTATTTAAGTTAGGTATTTCATTTCGAGGAGGGCAGGGGATCTAGGTTGCGGGTCAATTTTCAAATAGGGATTGCATGTCAAGTTCAAGGATGATTTCCTATGTGGGTTAGGTATTATCTGACCTGCATACATTTCTTAATATATATATATATATATATATGTATGTATATGTATTGTCTTGTTCCTAGGATGGGAGAGAAGCATTCCATTTTTTATGTCAGTGTTGGATCAGAACCGTTTGCGCCTTTCTCTTGGGATTTCATTTTTGTATGTGCTCTGTGTGACCCATTGTTTGTAGTTGAGAGTTCTGTATTCCGAACCCATGTATCCAAGGGTTGGAATCCCCTATTTCATGTGATTTCTCTGTGTATCGTTGAAGTTACCGAGTATTTCTCGAATTTCAGAAGCTAGATCCATTCGAGTTGGAATCACTACTCCCTGGACTCATGAGAACCTCCACAAAATTCTTAATGAAATCGCTAATGCATTCCATGTTATAGAAGTTGATCCATGTCTAGGGAGAGTTTTGCCTTGTTGGCGTCATGGTGCATTGGACTTAAAGATCCGATCCATGATGTGATCAAAGATCGCTGTGCATATTACATGGTAGAAGCCGACCCATGTCTATGGGAGAGATTTATTGTGGTCTGCAGTTGTTGCGAATTTTTACCAACCCTCATTGTATTGTTCAGCATGAACTTTTACTAGTAAATGACCCAAAAAGTTTCATCAACATTAACCTATTTTCTTAGATCGATGGTTTGCACCAAGGGAAGATCCATTGGAAAGATAGATCAAGGCTTCTATAGAGCTTGTACTAGATTGACTTGACCAATTATGGATTTAGCTAAGTATCAAACTCTATGTTTTTCCTTGTCCACGTCTTCCATTTCTGTTCAATCTAGAAGTTTATACATCATTGTGATTTAGTTTTATTTGGCTGATGTTTATTGAGTATGATTTTACCCCGTCTGTGGTTGCGCCTGGAGTTGTCTCTGGAACCAGATAGTTTGTGGTTGTGCTTGGAGTTGTCTCCAGAACCAGATAGATTGTGGTTGCACTTGGGGTTGTCTCCAGAACCAGATAGATTGTGGTTGTGCTTGGAGTTTGTCCAGAACCATATGGATCATAGCAATGACTCATTATTATACCGGATGGGTTTTGTTTGTGTATGGATACAGTGAATCCATGGGTAGGTTTTGGAAGTTTATTATAGCTTACATTTTGGGCGTGCTTTTCGGTAGTGATTTCATCCCAAACATGAGCATGCCTCCATTGGATATTTTTCAGACCTAAACCCTATCGATGGCCAGATCCATGCTGGTGGATCCTCTACGATTCCAAAACTTGCTGGGATTTACCTTTATTCCTTGTTTGTTCTAAAGTTTTTATTACAGCTTACGATTGATATGTTTCAATTTGAGCTTGAAGATTATACATATGTATATAGGGATTTTGTGATGTGTATGTTGTTCAAATAGTCACCAGGCTAGTATTTTAATAAGAAGGGAAAAGCATGATAGATTGATACAGTTCAAGAAAGAAACTATTTTATTGAGTAGATTGGGAGGTCTTATGAGAATATGAAAAATGGAAAAGGTGGTACCTAGAATAATGTTATGGCTAACTAATGACAAATCAATAAGTGTATAAAAGGGTAAATAATTATGAGGATTTTATGTAATGATTGGATGGTGTTGTTACAGTTATATTTGTAGTTAGTGAAATGAGATTGGAGCTAAAAGCTCATGGTTTATTGTATTGAATAATGAATTCAGACATCCATAGATTTACGAATTGCATCATAGTATATCCTTATATAAATGTATGCATCAATAATTAGTAAAAAGGTGGGGCATGCTTACTCAGAGATTTCCTAGAGATACCTTTAGGGTTATATGGGTCTCGGGTTGAACAGGAAAAGGTCTTCTCCGATTTCATTAGAAAAATGTGGAAAGAAAAGGATAACACATCACTTAGGATGTGAGTGTTGTACTTTCATATGTTGTTTTTTTTTAATGAAAGAAGGTGACTAATTTTGGTGGACGTAACCCCATGTTTGGGGTGAACCACGTACATTGGTGTCTCTTGTTTTTGGTTAGATGCTTAATTTTCTGTACATTGTTTTGTGTATTTATAACATTGTGTTGCATCCTTGTCGAATGGTTAATTACTTTGAAAATGATGAGCAAGGAAAGTATGGTTATCTTCATGATATTGTCCACACACTATAATTTTTTTAAAGGCACTTTAATGCTTGTGTACTACACCCCTTAACTTTATAAATATGTGTTGGACTTACATTAAGACATTGTCATGACTAATACATTGTGGATAGAAGGTTCTAAAGATGTGATATTAATGGAAGTATGCCTCTTCTATCTTATTAGTTAGAGATAAATACCGGATGGTCCTTACGAAGAAATAACTCGGCACCACTGATGATAAATACACTCAGGATAAAGATCAGTGATTGAAATAGTAACTTTACTCGCTTAGATAACCATATCTTAGTTAAGATGCTTTCAAGTCAATGTATGTCAAAAGATGTTAAAGCAATTTTAAAAAATTTAAAGGATTGTTAGAGAAATGAAAATGCATAAAAGAGTTTTGCACATGTTATATAAATATGTGCGTCATGAAGAATTAACAATGTTTTAGTTATGTCTTGATCACAATACTAAGAATTAGGGGGAAATGTTTTGAAATTAGCAATAGTTGTGTGGTTGTATCCAAGGATTGTTGTTCTTCTTTATAGGAAATTTTTGGTATGAAATGGGATATGTTACAGATGGTATCAGAGCACGGAAGTGACAGCACTCGGGCCTATTTGGGATAAACATGAAGCTATAAAGCATGAAGATATTAAGACTAACCAATAAAATAACTTTTTTGGATGCATGGCGATGATGGACAGGGAGAAAACGAATTGGGGGAAAGATTCGTGTTGGGGTTTTTACATTCAAGGAAGGAAGGAATCGAAGGATACTCAACAAATCGGAAAGAGATCGCTACTGGGAGATCGGCAAGAAAAATATTAAAAGGTTTGCATGTTCTATAAATCAGTAATAATATTTACCCTTTCCTGGAAATGATTACTTTTTCCAGACTTAGGGTGGGTATCTATGAGCAAGGGTGATCCTTCTATGCAATTTGTTTCGCAAGAATTTATTTGTTCTCTTCAAAGAAAATCTTTCATAGTTTTATTACCTTCAGGCGAGATTTTTTTATGTTGAGCATTCTTCTCATTGTGTAATAGCTTGCTATAGAGTACTTAACCGAGCAGTTGTTTTCCCTTTGTATATTTATTTTGTGCATAAAATATTTGAAATTTTTATATATCGAATAATTGGTTCGATTTCTTGTCATGTTTTTTTTTGGTGAACAGATCTGATGTCTGAATACAGTAGAGATTTTCATTGTTTAAGACTCTATACTCTGCATACTATGTTCCTAGTTGACATACGGATTTAGGATTATGATCTCCAAATGAAAGTATCGTCTTTGTTTTGATTTTTCTTAAAGACCAAATCAATTTGGAATCGATCAACCTTGTATTGATGGTGCAGATGCGTGAATGGTTGGCTATCGTAAATCACACTTGTGTAATCAGAATTTTGTAGCATTTCATACATAAAACTGTTTGCATGTGTGTAGATGTTACTCGCAGTTTCCTTTAGTGTTGCAAAGAAGATCCAACATGTATAAATTAAATTTTATTACTTGTCCACTGCTACAACTAGGTCGCTACGATTGGTCAGTTGTTAATAACGTTTTACAATATCTGATACACGTAATTGTTAAATTGCCTCCCATCCAAGCCATATCTAGAATTTGATGCGGTAAATTCCTTGGGTCTGAGAGTATGAATCTGATACCACGATTTAGTTATGAATTATATCCTTTATACCTCACAAATGTTTGCTATTGAATTGCTAATAAAGCTTGCCTGAGGTTTGATAACGTTTCAAGATGTCTAAATTCCTCTAATGCATTGATTTTGGTTTTGTGTATCTTTAACAAATGTTTGATGGCATTTATATTGTTAGAATATAATCCGTTAGGGATTATAATATTGTAAATAAATAAATAAAGAATAGGAAGCTGAACTGTTACGTAGGAATATGGATAGGCTGGTTGGAATCTCAACCACCGCGTGAAATGTATAAATATATGCATTGGCATTGGAATAACATTGAATCAGGAGTTATAACTAACAAGTGGTATCAGAGCTTGGCTATTTGCCTGCCATAACTCCTGGCTGCATTGCATGCCTGTGTTATCAGAGCGCTGCCATTCTGCATTTCAGTCCTGGCATTATGCTTGCCAGTCCATTGTCATTTTGTCTGCCAGTCGCATTCATTGTGTGCGTTTCTCCTCCATTCTCTGCGTCCATGCGTTATTGAGACGTTTTACGAGTCCATTGTCATAAAGCCTAATCCTTTCACGCTGATAAAGTTTTGTGTTGCGACCTATGAAGTATTCCTTGAGAGCTGCAAAACTATGGAGACAGTTTGCTTGCCAAACCTCCATTGAATATCCTGCAACCTCTACCTCCATCTCATCTCCCTTGCAGGAGCTTACTGGGCTCGTGTGACATTGAATCAGAAATATTTACAAGAATCTGTTGAATGTTCTTCGGAAACTCCAAACCTTCCTCGCTCTGCTTCCTCATCCAACTCAGAGCCCGAGCCTGAGCAGGCAAGCAACCGTTCAGTGGTATAGATGCGTTGAAGACTGATATATTATATATATTGTGTGACTACAAAATATTGAGACTGATATATCACACATATATTGCTGCATTGGAAACTGGTGCGTGTTGGAGACTGCTAAAGGTGTTGGAGACTGCGTGTTGGAGACTGCTGCATGTTGGAGACCTGCGTGGAAACCTGCGTGAAGATCGAGCCTGTTGCTGCGTGGAGCAACATGGAGACCTGCATGTAGTATGAGCCTGCCATTGCACATTGCACATTGTAATCTTGTGCTACGAGTTTGTATTTATATATGCTGCGAGTTTGTATGTTGCGAGCTGCATGCTGCGAGTTTGTATATGCTGCGAGCTGTATGCTGTGAGTTTGTATATTATATGAGAGGCGAGCTGGGATTTTGTATGAGACACGATTTCATAAGGGACTATTGTTTCTGTTGCAATGGCTTTGTAGATGATAAGAACACAAAAACCCTAAATTTACCCTAATTTTTTGTATTGGAGATATATAGTGCGTTGATATATAATGTGTTTTGAGATAGCTGCGTTTTGAGCTAGCTAGCTGCCTTCCTGCCTTGGAGATAATGCGTTGGAGACTGATATATCACATGGAGATAATGCAGTTGACCATTGGAATAAAACCCTAAATCTACCCTAGACTGTTGCGTGCTGCATTGGAGCTCTACGACTGTGAATATTGTTTGAAGATTGAAGACTCGGTGAAGACTGATCATATACATATGCGTTGATGACTGCATTGTGATATATGAGACCATCTCCTGAGTGAAGACCAGCGTGAAGCCTTGCTGAAGACTGTGTTAATAGCGTGGAGACTGCCTCAATTGTGTGTTATACCTATCAGTCACCTGAAAAATAAAGGAGAATGAACATGCTGAGTGGTATAAAAACTCTTGTATGCTGCGTTTATGTTGAAGAATAATGTATGATGTGACTGATATATATCATGTAGACTAACTGATATATTGAAGAATATATATATGCTAACTGATGATGAATGGTATATATGCGTTGAGTATATATACTGCTTGGAGTCTGGAAACTTTTTATGATTACTGGTGTATACATGCTGATGTCTACTTCCTGAAATGCTGCTGAACCTGTGGAGCTGCCTACGAAATCAAGAGAGCCTGTGTAAATTCTGAATACTGAGACTGATATATTGCATTGTAATACTGAGACTGATATATTGCATTGTGATACTGAGACTGATATATTGCATAGTGACTGATATATTTTGTATATTGAAGAAGCTTGTGTATGCTCACCTGAAGCTTGCATTGTATTCACCTTGGCAGAGACTGTAGACCTGCAAGGTTATTGTTTTTCTATTTCTCTTTGTCATATTAAGTTCATTCTTGTAAATTACACTAATAGCTGTAAAAGATGCAATCTTTGTCATCAATAGTTGGTGCCACTCTCTCTGGAAAAGAGAGAGGACGAGGAAGAAGAAACTTCAGAGGCAGAGGGGGCAGAAACATAAGATCAGAGTTGCAATGCAAGCGTTGTGGAAAGACTGGGCACACATCAGATTAGTGTTGGGCTTCATGGGACTCCATCAAAGACAAGCATAACCAGAAGAAAGATGACAGTAAAAATCAAGATGCTAGTAAATCTTCTAATTCTGCTCATTGTATTGTTGCACATTGTAATCTTGGATTTAATGAAATGACTTCACTTTCATCTTACAAAGATTGTTGGCTGCTTGATACTGGTGCAACATCACACATGACATTTAGAAAAAACTGTTTTGAAGAACTGAATGAAACAATAGATGCCATAGTTTACTTTGCAAATAAGTCAAGTATTAAACCAAAGGGAATGGGCACCATTCGACTAAAGATGCCTGGATTCCCTGATTTCTTGTTGAAGAATGTTCTCTATCTTCCAGAGTTGCAAAGAAGCCTGCTGTCCATGGTGGAAATTCGACAGCAAGGCCATTCCATTCACATGTTTGATGGAATCATTGAAATAAGAAAGTCCTTTGACAACCAAGTCATCATGACTGGATACGAAGATGGAAAGCTGATGAAGCTCAAGGGTTCATCTGCAAGATTTTAGAACTATTCCTACCTCTCTCAGCATGGAGAAGGTAATATGTCATCTAGTTCATTGTGGCATGCAAGATTTGGTCATCTAAATTATAACAGTCTTCGTTTGTTGAGAAAGAATGGTGTATTTGGTTTTCCCACCATTCCCAAAGAGAAGAATAAATGTGATGCATGTATATTAGGGAAACATAGTAAGCTACCATTCCATGAATCTAATTTCAGAGCAAGTAGGAAATTAGAATTAGTGCATTCTGATTTATGTGGCCCAATGCCAACTCCTTCAGCAAATGGGAATAAGTATTTTATGACATTTGTTGATGACTAGTCAAGAATGTGTTGGATTTACTATTTAAAGACAAAATCGGAAGCATTTCAAACATTCAAAGACTTTCATGCATTGATAGAAAAACAAGCACAATCAAAAATTGGTACACTTCATACTGATAATGGAAAAGAATACACTTCAAATGCTTTTGAAGATTATCTTCGCCAACATGGAATTGCACATCAGACTACAGTTCCCTACAATCCTCAACAAAACGGTGTAGCAGAGAGAATGAATAGAACCATAATGAATATGGTTCGCTCAATGATGTTTTTCAAGAATGTAAAGCTAATGTTTTGGGGTGATGCAGTAAAATGTGCAGAATATTTGAGAAACAGAAGTCCCTCAAATGCTCTTGATAACAAGACTCCAAATGAAATGTGGTTTGGCCATCTCCCTTCAGTCAGGCATCTCAGATTTTTTGGTTCCACCTGTTATGCCTTGATTCCAAAGGAGCAAAGAAACAAGCTTGGTGCTCGAAGCAGAAAATGTATTTTCCTGGGGTACGAAGAATACTCCAAGGCATACTGTCTGTATGATGAGGTAAACAAGAAATTTGTTATTTCCAGAGATGTCATTTTTCTTGAAACTAATAAAAAAGACCAGTCCATTGAGAGACAGCTTGATCATTTGGAAAATTATCCTCATCCAAAGACATATTCTGAAAATGAATATGAAATTCCAAACCTTGAAGGGGGGATTCCTATTCTGGATCAACTTTTTGAATTTCCATATGAAGCACCAACTCCCCCGCATGAAGAAGTTCCTGCTACTTCACTTGAACAAGAGGTTCAACTGGATGATGTGATTGAGAGAATTGAAAGACTCTCAATCAACGATGAAGCACCACCAGCTGATCAACCGGGAACATCACGGAAGATTCCTAAATGGGCCACAAAGACACTTGAAAGTGTCCATCCAGATGAAGTTGGAAAGACGAGAATGAGAAGTTCGAAAAGACATGAAGATGGAGGAGGAGCAGATAATTCAGGTGATGACATGGATGTATCATTTGATTGTGAATTTAATTTATCTGCTAACTTTGAACCAACTTCCTTTGAAGAAGCTTCTACTCATGTTGAGTGGAAAGAAGCTATGCAAAATGAGTATGATGCACTCATAAAGAATGGAACTTGGAAGCTGGTTGACCCTCCAGTTGGAACCAAACCAATTGGATGCAAGTGGGTGTACAAGAACAAATACAAATCAGATGGCTCACTTGACAAGCACAAAGCAAGGCTCGTAGC
>LPNX010385279.1:0-22527 GCA_001517045.1 Pseudotsuga menziesii | reverse complement strand
TCAAACTTATTGGGTACTCAGACTCAGATTTTGATGGCGATAAGGAGACATGAGTATCAACTTTTGGATACACTATGAGTCTTGGATCAGCAGCTGTCTCTTGGAGATCACGCAAACAGTCAGTTCTGGCAGATTCAACAACAGAAGCAGAATATGTGGCTGCAGCTGAAGCAACGAAAGAAATAGTATGGCTCAGGAAGATACTTGAAGATTTGCAAGAAAAACAAGAGAACTCCACTCCATTATTGGTCGAAAATACTTCTGCAATCAAGCTGGCTAAGAATCCTAGATTCCATGATCGAACCAAACGCATCAACAAAAAGTATCATTTGATTCGACATCATGTAGAGGCCAAGACAGTCCATCTTCGACATTGTTCCACAAATGATCAAGTTGCAGACATCTTCACCAAAGTGCTTGGACGAGAAAAATTTGAAAGATTCAGAAACATGCTCGGACTTACGAACACCCCTTCGGATGAAGAGGGGCATTGTTAGAATATAATCCGTTAGGGATTATAATATTGTAAATAAATAAATAAAGAATAGGAAGCTGAACAATTACGTAGGAATATGGATAGGACGGTCGGAATCTCAACCACCGCCTGAAATGTATAAATATATGCATTGGCATTGGAATAACATTGAATCGGGAGTTATACCTAACATATATGACACCTCTACTAATGTGTGATTTAGTTTGAACATATATGAAGGGTAAAATATTGTCTCTAAATTGCTTTGCTAGCTGAATCATTTCGATTGAATGACAAAGGATAAAGTAAGATCTGTACCTTGAAGTCGTTATAGTTCAGATATTTAAATATCTGCTTTAAATGATCGAGTTGAAGGTCTATTATGATGTACGTTACATCCCCTGCATTGATGGTCTCAAGTGGAAAATCTAATGTCGAAGTTTTCATAATTGCTATTAATATTTGAAAATGATAAGTGAATGAATGACATATAATGTTATGGACTAAAACTGCAGGAGTATGTGTGGAACACCACCAATTGAAAATGGACTATTTGTTTCAAAAATTCACTGGCTCAAATAAGAGAGCTAAACCACTCAAGAATGAGTGTTGTTTTATTTTTGTCTTATTACAAATTTTGTATTTCGAGGTTTTTATGAACCAAGGATTAACTGTGGATTGTGGTGTTATGTACTAACATTGCAGGGATTTACGATGATTCTGACCATCTCACGATCAACATAAGACATGGATTTTAAATCCACTTGTAAATAACTGGTCGTTTATTCTGAATGAATTATGAGATCGTATGAACCATGAATGATGGTACGAGTATAATCACTACAATTTAGGGAATGTTGATAAAATGAATGAAAATTATGTTTATCGGTAGATGCATTAGAGGAAATTTCAACTCAAAATGGGCCTCCTAAAAAAAATTAATAAAATAATAGTTAAAATAATAAAATAATATTTATTAATTTTGGAGGAAGAGAAGAAAAAAACTACTTTTTTATTTGTATTTTTGACATATCTCCCCGTGTTTTTACTCAAATTTCGATTGGGAGAGCTCGTTGGATGTGGAATTAAATTCTGCATCCAACAAGTACCCACTCAGCTTACTTTTTAGGGACCCCGCTACCCCAAAAACAAGAAATACCTAAAAAAACGTGATGATGATGTCATCATCATATTTTTTCAGGTATTTCTTGTTTTTGCGGTAGTGGGGTCTGTCAAAAGTATGTCAAGTGGGTAATCATTGGATGCAGAATTTAATTTTGCATCCAATGAGCTCTCCTGATCAAAATTTGAGTAAAAACATGGGGAGATATGTCGAAATTACAAACCAAAAAAGTAGTTTTTTTATGATACCTATCCCCAAATTTATATTAAAAAAGTGTTTAAGACCTATATGGTATTTCAAATTTAAAGCAATTTCATTGGCTAACACATGATGCCATGGAATTTGAGTTAAAGTTAAAAGTCCCATTTTGAGTTGAAATTTCCTCTAATGTTAAATTAACCATGAAGCCAATGTCATGAATTGGGAAAATGACAGTGAAGTCATGTTAAGCACCAAAGAATGTGTGTCACAAATAGTAAAATGTTGCAATTAACATTAAAAATGAATAAGAAAAATACATGTTGTGGGAGCACAATGGTGTTAGGCAAGTGATTGCCGTGTGAGCACATTGGTGTTAGGTATACATGTTGCGGGAGCACAATGGTGTTAGAAAAATGGTTGTCATGTGAGCACATGGGTGTTAGGCATATGATGTGGCAAGAAAAAATTCATAATCTAACTCTACCCTACTTTTCGGTAGAAAGGAATTCCTAGACTCAAGAGAGGAGGCTTGAGGGGAACCATGTAAACCTAGGCAAAGCTGGACATCTGGAAGACAGGACGCTATTTGATGTCACTAAGGATAAAACTTTTGACCAGTGGTCAAAAGGGAGAGTAACCTCAGAAATAGACATAAGTCCACACGAGAATTGGTAAAATAACTCTAGGGAAAGTTTGAAAAATAACGAACAGAAAACGTGTTAACAAATTTTCCAAGTAATTAGATTGTTACATGTTTTAATGTGTAAATGTGAAGAAAGGATTACCTCAGGTTGAAGATTATATAACTATCCAAAGGTTGGAGATAAAACGACCACCCAAGGGATAGTAACTATGTTTTACAGATGAATAAATTGCATTTTGGAAAATAATTGGGTATTATGATCCCAATAAAAACTAGGAGATGTTTCATAAATTGCAATGTGTTATAATACCAAAGGATCCATGGCTTATGTTCAAATTGAATTATAATTCAAGTGGAGGTAGGGTTGTGTCAAAGTGGAAGTGGAAGTGGAGTGGCAAAAGAGAGTGATGGAGCGGTGGGCACGAAAGGAATTGTTGCAGGAGGGTGCAAGGGTGGATTGGATCAGGAGGCGCGAGGGTAGGAATGAAGAGCAGAGGGAGGCATATGGAATGAAGAGTAGGTGGGGTATAAAAGGTGTGAGCTAAGGTGAGCCGTGGCATGATATGGTGGATTATATAGGGACGTAGGCGCTTAGAGAGTGCACAGAGGAGGGGACGCGCGGAGTTAAGGATGAAGGAAGAGGGTAAGATAGAGGTGAGAAGGGTGTATATGCGGTGCACCGATGTGAGAAGGGTGCAACGATGAAGGATGGGGAAATGGGGAAACGAACGTGAGTGGAAAGACTAGGGAATACACTGGAACAGATGAGAAGGAAGGTAAGAAACATAGGAATGGTGGCACGAGAGAGAAGGGAGGGGGGGCAGAAGACAACTGGGGAGTTGCAACATGTGGGAGATGGAGCATGGGATGGTGGAGCGGGTGGACCATTTTGTGGAGGATAGGGCCACAGGACAGATTTCATTCAAGGACCGATAACGTGGAGAGACCCCTATCAATGATGGCTAAAGATCTTGGATCAACAATACTGCTCTTATACTATTGAAGGAACAAAAGTTCCTCAATGAAAGAATAGAAATTAAAAGCAATGTAAGAACTCAATAAATGGCTAAGTAGTAATGTAAAAATGTAATGTATGATAGATGATAAATAGTTACATAGGTTTGGGCTTTATAGAAGTCCTTCATGCACTTTTTAGTAAAAGGGCATGATTATTTAGATAGTCTTTAGCTAATATTAATATTAATATTAATTTATTATTTTAATGTTACATTGGGTGGAGCTACAGAGTTGGGAATAGCTCGGGGGATTCAAGAGAATTGAGTGGGAGGAAGCTGGAAACTATCAAGTTTCTTGGAGCCGAACAGAGGCCAATATTCTCTCTGTAAATCGATTTTCAAGGTTCAGTAGAATGAACTGTTGAAACAATTGAATGATTTTGTGTTGTAATTCTATTTATTTAAATACAACTTGACAGGTAGAAAAGAGCATTGGTGGTTCCTTAGCTATTTATTTGAAATTTGAAAGACTCGTGATCAAATTGCTTAGCTATGTAAGAAGGAGACAAATTGTTCACAGATAAATTGTTTTTAACTAAATTGAAGTTGAATTTCTTATTGAAATGCTTGTTTAGGTGAAATTAATAGGAAATCGAATGGAATTGTTTGAACCTGAGGAAGAAACTCATAGTTCTTTGTGGTGGAGGATGCAGACAACAAATCTATGGTGGATGTATGTTTGTAGAGTGAATCGAGTGGCTGAGAGATTGAAGTGACAGTCTGAGTTGCATATCAAATAGAACTTGGGCATAGAGGTCCATTGGGTTTCCAGGGTGTATGTTGAAGAATTGAGATTGATCGCAGATCATATCAACGACCCAGAGACTATATCGTAGTCAGAGCTACAAAAGGTTGAAAGAAGTCCCGGCAGTGCGATAGAACTGTCAACCGGTTTATGGTATTGAAGATGTCAATATATTATTGGATATCGCATTTGGAGTTTTAGTTTTAAAACCATTTTTGAGTGAATGCGATAAGGACCAAGGACCAGAAGGTGTGGTCATTTGATGTTGCGTTTAGCGCTATGCGCTTGTGGTTTAAATGCCAATAATAGAGAAGGTCGCTTTAAACAAATCGGATGCCCGGTCATTGTTTGGAGCCGAGGTTTTTGATGGAAAATCACCCGCGTATATACATTTGACTGTCTATTGTTACAAACAACCCAAAATACCTTTTATTACTGTGTATTGTGGATTTGAAGCACGTGATTGTTAATTTTTTTGGGTTTTGCATTATTATACCTGCCATCGGCAGGATATATAGCATCGGCTGGTCGCCAAATTCTATTGACCAACCGATCAATGGAATTTTGAAAATAATGTTATCGAAAGTTTTTTAAATTTTGTATATTAAAATTATTATTTTTTAAATTAAAATTACTTTTAAAATTTTAGTAAATTAAATTATCTATTTTGTAATTGGTGCAATACAATGATTTGACTATTTTCCCCTCTGTGCAAAATAATTATCAATTTTTAAAAATAATAAAAAACAAAAAAAAATTGAAAAATACACAAACATGCCATCTGTTGTGCAATTAATTCCGATTTAAAAACTGTGAAATGTACATTTGGTGATATGACCAATTTAAAAAATAATAAAAAATGAAAAAAACATAAACATGCCATCTGTTGTGCAATTATACGTAGCCGCCGATACCGCTGCTCTGCTTCCTCACGGCCAATCCCAGGCATTCTACGTTATCAATGCAATACTTTATCAATGCCATACTAATGTTCTATCTACAGTAAGTAGTTTATGTAGTAACCCTCGTGGCTCCTCATCGAAAATTCCTGCCATTTGGCCTGAGTTCTTTTTCTCCATATGGCTTGGTTTGATGCTTGCATGTGTGTGAAGCTTGATAACGTGTTGCTATGTGTAGGTAGCAGGTGGAGCGGGAAACGTTTGAGCTGGAGCAGGCGTATGGAGCCAAGGAGCTGAGCGCCGATCTCATGAAACCATACCTCAGAAACCTGGCATCAATGGAGAATCGAAACTGACAGATTTTTGTACCCTCCTTCATTCTGCACTTCCATTCAAAATCAGCCAGATGTTAGAAAGTTCTTGTAGCGGCCTGCTGCAGATTCATCCCCACACTGTCAGTGTGTCTATTTCCCGCACTGCAGGTCTCTTGGATGAACGGAATTGCTCTGTTGTTGATTGCATCCCTTCCAGGAGTGTTACGCATTTGACTTCTCTCATTGATTTGTCTGGTTCGCCGACTTGCAGTGCTAATTATGTACGGGGAGGCCGGCTGTTAGCTAAAGCTACTGTCGTTTCCCTTCAAGTTCCGACTTCCCCGCTGCACGAGCCATCGATAGTTGCAGCCTTGGTGGTTCATGTTTCTACGACATCTCGTTCCTTCTTTCCCTCGCTAGGAAATGCAGATTCACGGTTACCAGATGGAGGATTCAATCATTGCACTGTTGCGTCACCTGTCGTAGAATGCAGAATGCCTATAGAATCCAGATTAGAACGCGGCAGTGGGCAGAATGGTGGTAACGGTGGCACAGAGGTGCGGCCAAGTAACGATAGAAGACATCATATTAGTATTGGCCGAAGGCTTACTAAAGTGTTGCAGGGCACAGGAGATGGAGATCTATTGCTTCAACAAACTGAAAGGGAGAACGGAATGTTGCAGTGGCTTCAAGCTTTAGATTTACAAGTAATGGGGGCATGCCGTGCAGATGAGAGGCTGAGGCCTATGTTACAACTTAATGTTTCCTGCACTGGCGCTGATGACCGTCTTCTAGCTCAACTTAGTCAGGTAAGAGCGATTCCCCCTTATCCCAACCTAGATTGACAATAGTAGAAATGGTAATAATAGGAAAAACAGTACCAACACTAGATTCAGTTACAGGTATAGGTACGAATTTAAAAATTATTGACACTTCTAGTGCACCTGATACTCCAAGTCGTAAATCCAAATTAAGGTTAACTGGAAAGAAAATTCCATAAAAATAGTCAATAAGCAGGGTGGGTACGATACAGTTGTTATATATTTTGGGGTTTCTAATTGCAAGCACAGGACTTGGTTGGGTTAGAAAAATTATGTTCATATAATAGTTAACCCCTTGAATAGTGTGTTCTCGTGGGAAGAACAAAATCTAATGGCAATAGTCAAAACCATGATGCAGAAGGAATGACACATAATGACATGTTATCACAAAAACATTCCAAACTTACTTCGTTAAAGTGTCCTAATTAATGTCTTGCTGAGCCACAAAATCACTGCCATTCGAGCCTACACATATTAAAATACCCTATAAAACCACCGCTACTAAGATATTACTAGGCCATATCGACGAAAACCCCATGAGCGCCTTTTCAAGGCATTAAAATATGTCCCTATTCGAATTGTAGTGCGTGAACTATATAAAACATGACAGAGTAAAAAGGAACCCATCATTTACACATGCAGGTAAAGAAACAAGTAAGTTCATGCTATGTATAAGGGACAATTGTCTGCATTTGCAAAAAAAACGGTTAAAGCAGTAGAATAACCTCCAAAGTAGTCAAGACGCTACAGAATGAGTGAAAGGATGGAGAGAATTTCGCCAAAGCTTGAAGAAAGATATAAAGAAGCAACCAAATCGGGAAAGAACACTTTAAAATGAGTTGAGATTGATGCAGGATTCAACAAAAACAAGAATGAGGGAAAGGATGGCGAGAATTTCGTCGAAGCTTGAAGAAATATATAAAGAAGCGACCAAATTGGGAAAGAACACTTTTAAACGAGTTGAGATTGATGCAAGATTCAACAAAAACAAACACTCCATAGCCTGGACAAAAATGGCCTTAATGCTAGAACAAATTGCAGAAATTTAACGCATCAAGAAGAAAACAGACATAGTGAAGTCAGAAACCTTACTGAATACACTACAACCCTGTAAGGAAATTGATCACCAAGCTCAGCATTCTCTCCAACTGAAAATGCAAGAAAAAATCAGCTCGCCAACCAGGCCTCTCGATTGATATATTCCATTGATGGGTAAAGGCAGTGACCGCGGCATACTCCACTTGCTCACGTTCTGCACCGGTTCAGTACCTAGAAGAGAGGTTGATGGCTGCATATCAACAAGGAAATTGACGAGGCTAGCCAGGATGTCTTGTCTTGAAGAAATTCGTCCACAACTGAAAATCCAAGCATACTCCACTTGCTATGGCCAGTCGTCCATGCGGTCTGCCACCTGTTGTGAAGATCCCTTATCGCTGGTCGTCCATGCGGTTTGCCACCTGTTGTGAAGATCCCTTATCGCCGGCCGTCCATGCGGTCTGCCAGCTGTTGTGAAGATCCTTGATCACTATATTTAAAAGGATTTACAAAGTTAATATTTTAACAAATATTTTAAAAATAATATTTAATAAATTTTAATATGATTGCTTTTATTTTAATAAGATAAAATAATACTTCTTATTAAAATGTTTTGATTTAAAAATTGAATTTTTTAATTTTTTTAAACTTTGTTATTATAAATTTAAATTAATAATTTTATGATTATTAATATTTTTTGTTTTGTTTAAAATATTTTAATTTAAAATGAGAACTTTAATTTAAAAATTGATTTTTTTGAAACCATATTATTATAAATTATTAATTTTTTATTATTAAGCGTGACTTTGATTATGAAGCAAACTTGACTTTCATTGTGAAGCAAGCCTGGAATCGACTCAGTTTTACGCTAAAGGTATGTAAAAAGAAAGCATTTATTATTTTCTGCAAACTAATAATAGGATCCAATGTCAAAACTTTGGCGATCAAATATTAGGATCAAAGTACTGCTCAAACTTAAAACACCAAGTCCAACTTATCTTTTAATGCACTTTGCATTAAATGCAATAAATAAAAAGAAAATTCGATTGTTCTACTTCAAATAATGAAACCATTCAAATGTTCTATATTAGATATGAAGCAATTGTGAACACCTAACTAAATTTTTCTAATAATTAAAAAAAAAAATTATAACCAATTATACAAATTATAAACATTATTTTGGAGCAGGGACTAGCTGCTTTGCAGCTATTTTTCTTGTTTATAAACCTCCTCTTACATATGGATTGTGTATGTTGTACTAGTTTTTTTTGTATGTTTTTAATGTTTCATAATTACTTCAGCTTTCAACTTATATATACAATATAGCATTAAAATATTTCTAAACATCAGGTATAAGCAGCCTTGCTGCTATTTTCTTGTTTTGAGAGGTTATATGCCTAGAAGATAGTGTATTGTTTATATACATTTGGTGAATATCCTCGATTGGTAGATCTCATGAAATAGAAGTTCATCACTAGTTCAAATTGAGATAATCACTCAAATATTTTTTATGTTTCGTATACCCTAATGATAACGATATAATCATACTAGATTAAGCTAGACAATTAAGTGAACAAGGGACTGCTTACCTACGACTGCATTGACGCGTCATTTCGTGACACTTAGGGTGTTGTTAATAATAACTTGGTTTAGTTCGCAAGTGAGTATTACTAATGTGCTTACCCTTCAGCACTCAAGGATACCATGTCGATACCTAATTGTTAATAATTAGGTTCTGAAAGCTTCACTCGCCTTTCTCTTCTCTCCCTAATGGATTCATTAGCCCCCTTTCAATACATTGCAGCGTAATTAAATCTCTTACTTAAATCTTAAGTATATTTTGTTATTTCCATTCACTTCATACATTATCTTGCATTAACTCATGCATGGTTTATCTTATAAGATCATAACCATTATACAATGTTCACTAGCGAGGCCTTGACATTGAGTCCTCCTTAGGAACTATTAGATAGTTATTGTTACATTTCTGGTTACAACAAGCAAGGGGTCAAGAGGGGTATTACAGAGAGGGGTTTTACAATACAATTTTAGGAGACATTTTCCAATATTTAGTGAAATTAGGGATATTATTTAATATCCTATGAGTGATCATGCTATGCAACAAGTTCACTAAGTGAACCTCTCGTGGTTCATTCTATAATTTATTCGAAGATTAGTGAAATCCTTTTTTTCAACGTTTTTCTTTATGAAAATGGATGGAAAGTGCCACAAAGCATGGGAAAAGGGTTTTAGTGAATGAAATTCACACTACAAGTTGATATCAAAATTTCCTTTTAGCATTACCAAGCAACCCATCATACTGTGAGTTTTTTTTTTAATGAACTACATTAAATGGTCGAAACATTCCCAAACCCCTTGATAGTTATAATTACTGGTGGGGTTATATTACAATTAATGGTTTAATTTCTAGCACTTCTGTAGCATAGGAGTTTAGTTTGTTTTGTTTCAATTATATTAAAAGTAATGTATTTAATTAATGATGTGAGCCACACTCTAATATTTTTAATATTTTATATATTTATTTTAATTTTGTTTATGTATGTTTATATATTTATTTTAAATTTGTTAAAATTTTATATTTATGTTTGTTTAATTTTTATACTTTTAGTTAAAATATTTATAGTTTATTTTTAATATAAATATAAATATTATTATTTTAAAAAAAATGTAAAAATATTGTAATATATCAAATTTCAAATTAAAATGGTTAAATTTTGATTTTGAAGGTCATAATTTGGTTATCCCAAACCACTTGGGGATTTGAAACTTATTATAAGGGGTGCCAAAGCTCAAAAAAGCGTATTCATGCATATAGACTCCCGTTACTTAGGGTTAAAATTATTTTAATTTAATTATTATTGCATTCACTTAAAATTATTAGTTTAAAAAATATAATACGTTTCAAAATGAATTTATATTGTTTTTAAAATAATTTATTCAAAGTATTAGTTTAAAAAAATTAATAAGTTTTAAAATGTAATAAACATATATTCAAAATGAATTTATATTATTTTTAAAATAATTTATTTACATTTGATTAATGTTTTATTTAATTTAATTTTAAAAATATATTTATTAAAAACCTTTAAATAAATTAATATATCTTAAAAAATAATAAATGTATATTTAAAATAAAAATTTAATATATCTTAAAAATAATAAATATATATAAAAGATAATTCATTTATATTTGATTACATGATAATTATATATTATTGGTTTACATGTAAATTTTGAAAATTATTAAAAAGAGAAAATGTGTTTAGTTTTTTTTGAGTGGTTGATTTTTTTAAATAGATTTTTTAAATAATTTTTTTAAGTAATATTTAATATTTTTAATGAAGAAGAAAATTAAAATGGAGATGGATTTTTAAGATTGTGGAAATTTTATAATTATTTTTAATAAATATTATGTGTATGTGTATGTTTTTTAAGAAATTTATATCATATTTTTTATAAAGTAAGGTGATTGAGAAGAAGAATTAAAAAAATGAATATTGAAAAATATATGAATTTATTAAAATCTATTGGTTGGTTATAATGGACAAAACCATCATCATCATTAAATTAATATTTTATCAAATATTATAAAAATATATTTTATCTTATATAAATACAAACATACAACTTCTAAAAAACTAAAACAAAATTGATACTTCTTCAAATTACTTTAACTTTTATACATACATATAACTTCTAAAAAAATTGATACATCTTCGTCTTAATCCAAAGGGTGGGAGCAAAAATGTAAAGAAATGGAACCAAGGCAGAGCCCTATGCTCAAGCCGAAGCCGAGCTATTCAATTAGTTTTACCGGCTCAATAAGTTACATCCTTATCCTTATTTTACTGGAATAAAGTAACTAAGAAAATTTTATTTGGTTTTGAGGATTTTATATTTGAAAATGTTTTCCTTAAAAAAATGACACTTCTCTATTTCAATCCAAATCTATGCTAATAAAAAAAAATTAGCTTTGAGATTTTATATTTTGGAAATGTCTTACAATCAATCAAACCAACTTATTAAATTATTTAATAAAAAAAAGATATTTTTCTATCTAAATCCAAATCTATGGTAAGAAAAAATTATTTAGCTTTGAGGTTTTTATAATTGGAAATGTCTTAGAATAAATCAAACTAGCTTACTAAATTATTTAATGAAAATTAAATTGATGACAAACGTCAATCAACCAAGATGAACATTGCAATGTAACATAAGCATAGTAAAAAATAGTCAATTACAGTTACCATGGTTAACTATGGTTAATTGTAGTAAACCTTGATCAACCATATGAAAACATAGTTAACTATTGCTAACCAAAGAAAAACCAAAGTGAACAAAATCAACCATAGTCAACCATAAAAAAACATGGTTAACATAAGTCAATCATGTATAACGATATTCACTCATTATTAACTATAGTAAATAAAGTTTAATAATGTCCCCTATAATTAAATATGGTCAACCAAAGTCAACCATGCTCACCTGTAATTAGATAACTCTGTGAAAAATTGACTAAATGTGACACATCCCTTTATGAGCGTTGAGGATGAAAATTACTTTCTCTTACAGTTCCTTTCTTACACCCCCATTAGATCTAAGTTTCATAGTATTTCTTACAACACAAACGTTTATAACCTCCTAACTTGCCAAAACTATAGTGAGCTTGGAAAGCTTCTTGGCAAGCTATTTGAGCACATAAACAAGATTTTAAATTAAACCAAGTATTTTCCTTGTTAAGGTCTGATAGACCAAACTTGGTCTTAGTGTACGTTAATCGTCATCATCATCAACAATACCAAGAATATGCATTCATGACAAAAACGAAAAGAGACCTATATACAAAACGAAAGAAACATAAAAATAAGGAGGAGCAGATCCTCCAAATAGCTCATGAGCCTTTGACTTTATTTTGAATCAATGACAAATGTAACACTATAACATAACCATTGAGGAACATAATCACCATTGAATTCAACCTTTTTTATGTTAACATTTTAATAATAACAAAATATTGAATTTATTGAATTACAAATTTAGACATAATATATTAAGTAATAGAGATTTTCAAACACAAGAATGTATATAAATTAAATTCCACTTAAAAATAGACTTATTAACTAATTCAATAATAATTACTATTATCAATTTCTTTATGTTTAAATGTGACATAATGTTAATGCCAACAAGATCATCCCTCTTTATGTAAAATGTGACATAATTCTTTTTTAATGTTCTAATGTGACATAGCCATTGTAAACTAGAGCAAATTGACATAATTATATAGAAAATTTGGTAAAAATGTTATAAATTTTTATTTATATTTTAAATTAAAATAATTAATTAAGTTAAACACTTTATAAGTAAATTTATCTAACTTTGACCTAGAAAAAAAGGTGTTCGACCTAGTTTTATTAATAAACAATCTTTTTTAAGGATCTCGAAAAGTGCACAAAACTTGTTTAAAAGTACAATTACCTTCCTCTTAATAAAAATTTGATAAGTAATAATCAAACAAGAAATATACCCAAAATTTAGATCCACAACCTTAATAGAAATTATCATCAAAAGAAATGAAAAAAATTAATCCCCCAACGTTGATAGAAATTATGAAGGAATAAAAACAAATGTCTGTTATTGTTTTAAAAAAACGGTATCTGATATAAATATTTGTAAATATAGTAAAAAATAGATCATCTAAAAAATATTGGTAAAAAATGTAAACAAAAACCAAGTAGTCCATACCCAAACTTATAACCAAGAGGGATAACCCATAATAGTCCAGACTAGACCACCAGAATGAACCCTACCAAAGGAGAACAAAACAAATGACTTTACATAGGATTAACTGCCATTGTAGAGTAACCATAATTAAATTTATACTTCAGATAAAATTAGCACGGCGCCATGTAAAGCACTTCCAAGTCAATTATATTGTCAATGGGAACGGTTGTAATTTTATTATTTTACATTAAAACCTTTCGAAGCCTATTATATTGCATGCGTGAAGCAGTCGCAAGTTGATTTACTTAAGAATGAATTAAGGTACCGTAAAACATTTAAAATGGTAAAAAAATTATGCTAAAATTTTAGCTTTTGCAAGAATAATTGACATGGTGCACAATATAACCAAAATAGATTTCTCATTCTTGTACGTAACTTACCTAAAGGAAAACGAGGGAAAATGAAATATATGAACCTTTAAATGATAAAAAAATCAACCAAAGAAATTTAGAGTTTACAACATACAATTTAAATAGATTTTTTTTGTATTTTGTAACTTATTAGTCCTTTCTCATGGCTCGTAGGGATTCTATGAATTGACTTGCTACCGTTGCTACCTAGATCAAAACCTTGGGTTCCTGTTGCAATACTACAGAAAAACATCAAAGAGGTAACTCATGGACAGGAGGCTATGAACAAATTCAAGTTAGGGAGTTTGATGCAGGAGCATAGGCTCAAATGATGAAGTCACTTATGACTTCACATAGTTTAGTAAAATCTTCTCGAAGAGAGTGGGGTCTCTTCTAATGTTATTAATTTTATTAAAACAGATGATTAAATAAGTGGAGAGGGACTCTCGATCCTTTCGAAGTGTAATAGTTAGGATTTGGCTGATTAATCAATTGATTATTTCTAGCAATTACTTATTGGGTCATTAGGAGAGTCATAAGTCTCGATCCTATCTTCATGGATATGAGAAAAATAAATATATTTGTATTTAAACACAGTTAGCATACTTGGTGGATAGCTTGATAATATCGAAAACTGGATTAGTTGGAGTTCCTCAACAATAGAATAGCCAGTACAATTAACGTAAGAAAGTCATAAATGGCTAAGTAGTAATGTAAAAATGTAATGTATGATAGATGATAAATAGTTAAAACAAATGATTAAATAAGTGGAGAGGGACTCTCGATCCTTTCCAAGTGTAATAGTTAGGATTTGGATGGTTAATCAATTGATTATTTCTAGCAGTTATTTATTGGGTCATTAGGAGAGTCATAAGTCTCGATCCTATCTTCATGGATATGAGAAAAATAAATATATTGTATTTAAACATAGTTAGCATACTTGGTGGATAGCTTGATAATATCGAAAACTGGATTAGTTGCAGTTCCTCAACAATAGAATAGCCAGTACAATTAATCTAAGAAAGTTATAAATGGCTAAGTAGTAATGTAAAAATGTAATGTATGATAGATGATAAATAGTTACATAGATTTGGGATTTATATAAGCCCTTCATGCACCTTTTCATAAAAGGGCATGACTATTGACTTTAGATAGTCTTCAATTAATGATAAATTAATATTAATATTAATTTATTGTTACATTTCCTTCCCCTTAAGGAAATCTTTGTCCTCAAAGATTCATTGATAGCAATGTCTGATTTTGCTTGAGCTGTCATCTCTAGATCCTTTACGACACTTGATGAAATAAGACGATAAGAGTTACATATTCCACACTAGAATTGTCGCATCGTATCTAGTGTGGTCCATCCTAGATCTATTTTGATCGGACCTCTGAGATCGTTTTGGGGAATGGTTCATCTCAATTGTTGCTTAGTATGTCGAACTACTTTCCTATCAACATAACTCTTTTGTGAATGCTCATTTTGACCCTATTGTTGGTCAAAATGACGATTATAATTGGGATGTCTGTAAAGCGTATGTGTTGTTTGTTTTTCTTCCTTTTGAACTACAGTCAGTACTGCATTCACTTCCTTGACTTTATTTCTGGATGCATCTTCCTAGATTTTCTCTACTTTGTTCTCAACTAGATTGTTATGTCTCTGAATCTTTTCGAATCTTTCATCGTATGACCTTTTGTCCTTTTCTAACTTCTTGATTCTTTGTCTAGTTCTTGATTAATATTCTTTTTGACACTAGTTTTCTTTTTGTTTTTTCTAGTATTCTTCCTTTGAGGTCTTCACAGGAGTGTTCCCTCTTACTACTGTGTTTCAGTTTTTTAATCTTTGTAATCAGTGTTTTGTTATGATTTCGTAGTCGAAAAAATTCTGATGTAGCGGCTAGATAACACATTGTCGATTTTTTTCATTTCCAACTTATGTGTCTTATTCATGTCGTCATACTATTGCTAGAGTTTTTCTTTTTACTGTTGATGATGACTTAAATTAGATTCTTGAATTCCTAACGTTTACTGGACTTGCTCTAATTCATCTTCCTTGTCCAATATGAACATGTTTAGATGACTAACTTCTTCTTCTAGATTCAATAATATTTCGATACGGATATTCTTTGACTTATTTTTACTTATTTATTTGTTCTTCAAGTTTTTGACTGAGGATTTCCAGACGTGATATTTTCTCATCCTTATCTGTTAACCATTCTTTGAGTTTTTCTTTACCGTCTTCCAAAAATTGAATATGCAATTCCAAGGTAGTAATCCTTAGTTTCTACTTGTCGATTTCGAGCAGTAGACTATTATTGGTTACTTCGCAATGTTTTAGCTAATTTGAAACTGCTCGTAACTGTGAACGCAATTTTGCTATCATAGTCGTCGTGACTTCTTGAATTCCAATTTTTTATTTGGTCTTCTTGTTTGATAGTGGCTTGTGATTGCTTCACCAGTCTTCTCTTCTCCTTTTATATAATAATTGTAAGTATTACAAAATTGTTAAATATTAATTATATATATATATATATATATATTTTTAATAATAATATTATTATTATTATTATAAAAAAAATTTAAAGTAATGGAATTTAGGGTTTAAACCCTAGTGTAAAAGGAAGCAAGACGCCGCTCGGAGGAAGGTTATGAGTCGAGTGGAGGTAGGGTTGCATCGAACTGGAAGTGGAAGTGGAGTGGCAAAAGGGAGTGATGGAGCGGTGGGCATGAAAGGAATGGTTACAGGAGGGTGCGAGGATGGATTGGATCAAGAGGTGCGAGGGTAGGAACGAGGAGCAGAGGGAGGCATATGGAATGAAGAGTAGGTGGGGGATAAGAGGCGTGACCTGAGGTGAGCCATGGCATGATATGGAGGATTATATAGGGACGTAGGCGCTTAGAGAGTGCACAGAGGAGGGGATGCACGGAGTTAAGGTTGAAGGAGGAGGGAAAGATAGCAGCGAGAAGGGTGTATATGTGGTGCACCGATGTGAGAAGGGTGCAACGATGAAGGATGGGGAAATGGGGAAAGGAACGTGAGTGAAACAACTAGGGAATACACTGGAACAGATGAGAAGGAAGGTAAGAAGGGAGGAATGGTGGCACGAGAGAGAAAGGAGGGGGGACAGAAGACAAGTGGGGAGTTGCAAAGCGTGGGAGATGGAGCATGGAGATGGAGCGGGTGGACTGTTTTGTGAAGGAGAGGGCCACAGGACATATTTCATTCAAGGACCGATAACATCGAGAGACCCCGTTCAATGATGGCTAAAGATCTTGGATCAACAATACTCTTTTGATACCACAAAAGGAACAAAATTTCCTCAATGATAGAATAGAAAGTAAAAGCAACTTAATAAATGGATAAGTAGTAATGTAAAAATGTAATGTATGACAGATGATAAATAGTTATATAGGTTTGGGCTTTATATAAGTCATTCATGCACTTTTTCATAAAATGCCATGACTATTGAGTTTAGATAGTCTTTAATTAATATTAATATTATTTAATTATTTTATTTGTTACACTACGTGGAGCTACAGAGTTAAAATGCCATGACTATTGAGTTTAGATAGTCTTTAATTAATATTAATATTATTTTATTATTTTATTTGTTACACTACGTGGAGCTACAGAGTTGGGAATAGCTCGGGAGATTCAAGAGAATCGAGTGGGAGGAAGCTCGAAACTTTCAAGTTTCTTGGAGCCCAATAGAGGCCAATATTCTCTATGTAAATCGATTTTCAAGGTTCAATAGAATGAACTGTTGAAACAATTGAATGATTTTGTGTTGTAATTCTATTTATTTAAATACAACTTGATGGGTCGAAAAGAGCATTGGTGGTTCCTTAGCTATTTATTTGAAATTTGAAACACTCGTGATCAAATTGCTTAGCTATGTAAGAAGGAGACAAATTGTTCACAAATGAATTGTTTTTAACTTAATTGAAGTTTGTTTAGGTGAAATTAATAGGAAATTGAATGGAATTGTTTGAACCTGAGGAAGAAATTCGTAGTTCTTTGTGGTAGAGGATGCAGACAACAAATCTATGGTGGATGTATGTTTGCAGAGTGAATCGAGTACCTGAGAGATTGAAGTGACAGTCTGAGTTGCATATCAAACAGAACTTGGGCATAGAGGTCCATTGGGTTCCCAGGGTGTATGTTGAAGAATTGAGATTGATCGCAGATCATATCAACGACCCAGAGACTATATCGTAGTCAGAGCTACAAAAGGTTTAAGCGATAGAACTGTCAACCCGTTTATGGTATTGAAGGTGTCAATATATTATTGGATATCGCATTCGGAGTTTTAGTTTTACGACCATTTTTGAGTGAATGCCATAAGGAGCAAGGACCAGAAGGTGTGGTCATTTGATGTTGCGTTTAGAGCTAGGCGCTTGTGGTTTAAATGCTAATAATAGAGAAGGTCGCTATAAACAAATCGGATGCCGAGTCATTGTTTGGAGCCGAGGTTTTTGATGGAAAATCACCCGCGTACATACATTTCACTGTCTATTGTTCCAAACAACCCAAAATACTTTTCATTACTGTGTATTGTGGATTTGAAGCACGTGATTGTTAATTGTTTTTGGTTTTGCATTATTTTGAGAGGTTACATTTTGGTTACAACAAGCAAGGGGTCAAGAGGGGTATTCGAGAGGGGGTTTTACAATACAATTTTAGGAGACATTTTCCAATATTTATTGAAATTAGGGATATTATTTACTGAAATTAGGGTTCATTCTATAATTTATTCAAAAATTAGTGAAATGCTTTTTTTTTAAGATTTTCTTTATGAAAATGGATGGAAAGTGCCACAAAGCATGGGAAAAAGGTTTTAGTGAATGAAATTGACACTATAAGTTGATATCAAAATCGTCTTTTAGGATTACCAAGCAACCCATCATATTGTGAGTTTTTTTTTAATGAACTACATTAAATGGTCGAAACATTCCCAAACCCCTTGATAGTTACAATTACTGGTGGGGTTATACTACAATCAATGGTTTAATTTTTAGCACTTGTGTAGCATAGGAGTTTAGTTTGTTTTGTTTCAATTATATTAAAAGTAATGTATTTAATTAATGATGTGAGCCACACTCTAATATTTTTAATATTTTATATATTTATTTTAATTTTGTTTATGTATGTTTATATATTTATTTTAAATTTGTTAAAATTTTATATGTATGTTTATATAATTTTTATATTTTTAGTTAAAATATTTATAGTTTATTTTTAATATAAATACAATTATTATTATTTTAAAAAAATATTGTAATATATCAAATTTCAAATTAAAATGGTTAAATATTGATTTTGAAGGTCATAATTTGGTTATCCCAAACCACTTGGGGATTTGAAACTTATTATATGCGGTGCCAAAGCTCAAAAAACGTATTCATGCAGATAGACTCCCATTACTTAGAGGTTAAAATTATTTTTATTTAATTATTATTTCACTCACTTAAAATTATTAGTTTAAAAAATATAATATGTTTCAAAATGTAATAAATATATATATTTAAAATGAATTTATATTGTTTTTAAAATAATTTATTTAAAGTATTAGTTTAAAAATATTAATATGTTTTAAAATGTAATAAACATACATTCAAAATAAATTTATATTATTTTTAAAATAATTTATTTACATTTGACTAATGATAATTATTAATGTTTTATTTAATTTAATTTTAAAAATATATTTATTAAAAACCTTTAAATAAATTAATATATCTTAAAAAATAATAAATGTATATTTAAAATAAAAATTTAATATATCTTAAAAATAATAAATGTATATTAAAAATATATATAAAAGATAATTCTTTATATTTGATTACATGATAATTATATATATTTGGTTTATGTGTAACTTTTAAAAATTATTAAAAAGACAAAATGTGTTTAGTTTTTTTTGAGTGGTTGATTTTTTTAAATAGATTTTTTAAATAATTTGTTTAGTAATATTTAATATTTTTAATAAAGAAGAAAATTAAAATGAAAATGGATTTTTAAGATTATGGAAATTTTATAATTATTTTTAATAAATATTATATGTGTGTGTTTTTTAAGAAATTTATATTATATTTTTTATAAAGTAAGGTGACTGAGGCGAAAAATTAAAAAATGAAAATTGAAAAATATATGAATTTATTAAAATCTATGGTTTGGTTATAATGGACACAACAATCATCAACATTAAATTAATATTTTATCAAATATTATTAAAAAGTATTTTATCTTATATAAATACAAACATACAACTTCTAAGAAAAACTCAAAAAAAATTGGTACTTCTTCAAATTACTTTAACTTTTATACATGCATACATACAACTTCTAAAACAATTTCCAAAAAAATTGATACATCTTCGTTTTATTCCAAATCTATAGTAAGAAAATTTGATTTGGTTTTGAGAATTTTATATTTGAAAATGTTTTCCTTAAAAAAAATGATACTTCTTTATCTCAATCCAAATTTATGGTAAGAAAAAAAAAATTAGCTTTTAGATTTTATATTTTGGAAATGTCTTACAATCAAACCAACTTACTAAATTATTTAATAAAAAAAAGATCTTTTTCTATCTAAATCCAAATCTATGGTAAGAAAAATTTATTTAGCTTTGAAATTTTTATAATTGGAAATGTCTTAGAATAAATCAAACTAGCTTACTAAATTATTTAATGAAAATTAAATTGATGACAAATGTCAATCAACCAAGATGAACATTGCAATGTAACATAAGCATAGTTAAAAATAGTCAATCACAGTTACCATGGTTAACTATGGTCAATTGTAGTAAACCTTGATCAACCATATGAAAACATAGTTAACTATTGCTAACCAAAGACAACCAAAGTGAACAAAATCAACCATAATAAAATGTGGTCAACCATAGTCAACCATAAAAAAAACATGGTTAACATAAGTCAATCACGTATAACCATATTCACTCATTATTAACTATAGCAAATAAAGTTTAATAATGTCCCCTATAATTAAATATGGTCAACCAAATTCAAACATGGTCCCTTGTAATTAGATAACTCATGTGAAAAATTGACCAAATGTGACACATCCCTTTATGAGCGTTGAGGATGAAAATTACTTTCTCTTAGAGTTCCTTGCTTACACCCCCATTAGATCGAAGTTTCATAGTATTTGTTAGAACACAAAGGTTTATAACCTCCTAACTTGTCAAAACTATAGTGAGCTTGGAAAGCTTCTTGGAAAGATATTTGAGCACATAAACAAGATTTTAAATTAAACCAAGTATTTTTCCTTATTAAGGTCTGATAGACCAAACTTGGTCTTAGTGGACGTTAATCATCATCATCATCAACAATACCAAGAATATGCATTCATGACAAAAAAGAAAAGAAACCTATATACAAAACGAAAGAAACATAAAAATAAGGAGGAGTAGATCCTCCAAATAACTCATGAGCCTTTGACTTTATTTTGAATCAATGACAAATGTAACACTATAACATAACCATTGAGGAACATAATCACCATTGAATTCAACCTTTTTTATGTCAACACTTCAATGATAACAAAATCTTGAATTTATTGAATTACAAATTTAGACATAATATATTAAGTAATAGAGATTTTCAAACACAAGAATGTATATAAATTAAATTCCACTTAAAAATAGACTTGATTAACTAATTTAATAATCATTACTATTATCAATTTCTTCATGCTTAAATGTGACATAATGTTAATGCCAATGAGATCATCCCTCTTTATGTAAAATGTGCCATAATTATTTTTTAATGTTGTAATGTGACATAACCATTGTAAACCAGAGCAAATTGACATAATTATATAGAAAATTTGGTAAAATTGTTATAAATTTTTATTTATATTTTAAATTAGAATAATTAATTAGGTTAAACATTTTATAAGCAAATTTATCCAACTTTGACCTAGAAAAAAGGTGTTCGACGTAGTTTTATTAATAAACTATCTTTTTTAAGGATCTCAAAAACTGCACAAAACCTTTAAAAGAAAGTGCAATTACCTTCCTCTTAATAAAAATTTGATAAGTAATAATCAAACATGAAATATACCCAGAATTTAGACCCACAGCCTTAATAGAAATTATCATAAAAAAAAATGAAAAAAATTAATCCCCCAACATTGATAGAAATTATGAAAGAATAAAAACAAATGTCTTTTTTGTTTTAAAAAAACGGTATCTGATATAAATATTTCTAAATATAGTGAAAAATAGGTCATCTAAGAAATATTGGTCAAAAATGTAAACAAAAACCAAGTAGTCGATACCCAAACTTATAACCAAGAGGGATAACCCATAATAGTCCAGACTAGACCACCAGAATGAACCCTACCAAAGGAGAACAAAACAAATGACTTTACATAGGATTAACTGCCATTGTAGAGTAACCATAATTAAATTTATACTTCAGATAAAATTAGCACGGCGCCATGTAAAGCACTTCCAAGTCAATTATATTGTCATTGGGAACGGTTGTAATTTTATTATTTTACATTAAAACCTTTCGAAGCCTATTATATTGCATGCGTGAAGCAGTCGCAAGTTGATTTACTTAAGAATGAATTAAGATACGGTAAAACATTTAAAATGATAAAAAAAATTATGCTAAAATTTTAGCTTTCGCAAGAATAATTGACATGGTGCACAATATAATTGACATGCTAAAATGTCATCATCACGTTTTTTCAGGTATTTCTTGTTTTTGGGGTAGCGGGGTCCGTCAAAAGTATGCAGTGTGGGTACTCGTTGGATGCGGAATCAAATTCCGCATCCAACGATCTCTCCCAATTGAAATTTGAGTAAAAACACAATGAGATATGTCAAAAATACGAACAAAAAAAGTAGTTTTTTTTAATGACAAATATGCCAATTCAACCATTATGGTTGACTTATTTTATTGCAATTCTATTGGTTCTTGAATTCCAACTCACAAAAACTTATTTTGGCACGTTTTCTTATAAGGCCCTGTTATCCCTAAAGTTGGACCTAGACTACAAGGGATCCAAGCTTAAGGAAATCTTAAGTCTGAGAAAGACTAAATCAAAATAAAATCAAATCACAATATA
>LPNX010385263.1:629302-656984 GCA_001517045.1 Pseudotsuga menziesii | reverse complement strand
CTATGTTGCCTTTCCTTCAATATATCCTTCCCTCTCTGCTCTCTCTGTGAATGGTTACATACAGACTCAAATGACTCACAGACAACTAGGTGTCTGGATTGTTACAACGCAGTCTGTCTGACTGATTCCTGAGTCTACAAAACTATCAACTGCCTAACTTACTAACTGACTGATTAGCTAACCCCTTACAATACAAAAATGCAAGCTTTTATAGGCAGCCCGAAGGTCGTGCCATTACAACACTGTGGGCCTGTCCCAACAGTAAACCCATACCCTTAATAGTGACATTCGGTCCTCTCTGTCCTTGAGGTAGCCGCTTCCCGTCACACCGCAGCTCTCTGTAGTCTTCCATGCTTCCTGGCACTGACCATGGGTACTATGCACTGCTTCTCTTTCTGTCCTTCACCTTCAATGCTTGAGCCTCGTTGCTCCTTCTTCTTTATGAGGGTCGCTGAGCCCTCCTGTCTTCCGCCGCTGTCTTCAATGCAGTGGTTGAGCTTTCTTCTCTCGGCCGCTCAGGTACCGTTGCCTTCTTGACTTTTCTATCCCAAAAGTCGTGGTTTTCGGCTTTGCTCTCCAGGTGGAAATGTGCTACGGCGTCGTAGCTTTGCCCTGTCCTTTTTCCGCCAAAACTAGCAGCTTCTTCTGTAGCTGCGGGATCCTGCTCCAACATAGATAAATCTCCATCTATGAGAAAGAGCAAAGCATTTGATATCCTGTTTAAAAATATATCGCATAGTAGCATATTAGGAAAGCCTGAAGAATAAATTTGTTGCAATTTCATTATTCATCATGATGGAAAACAATTGAGAAGAAGGGTAAACAAATAATGATACCCTTTATCTAAGTTGGAGCGAAATAGAATGAAATTTGTAATCTTCACAAATCCCATGTCTCTCCAGAAACTATAGACCTTTCGTTGCAAGTAGAAGTGTGAACTTATCTTCCCATCTCTTCCCATTCCGGGCTTTGATATCATCACGATATGATTTTTTTCTTTGGCAGCCATGAGAGAGGAAGTAATGACACTGACGAGTGCAATTTTTGTGCAAATAAAAAATCATAAATGAGGTCCAAATGATTTTTTCCTCAATAGGAGGGTCTATTTATTCACTGAATCTTACAAATGTAATCATGAGCTCGGGAATTTCATGATGTAGTATATATCTATATCTTGATATTAACGTGATTTGTATATAATTCCCTTATCTCCTGCAGCACGCAAAAGATCACATAAATGGTGATATGAAAGCTGGGAATGGGAGCATAATCCGAGATGTCAAATATATTGGATTTGAAAGATTTAGTCTTTGAAGCAGGTCATACTAACAATGATATAATGATCAAGCAATATAGTTCACATATATTACGTCATCATATTAATCGCAGAAGCGATTGTTACCCTCATTCTTTGGAATTTTGCTCAATGATCTTAGACAAAACTGTTTTATACACAATGACATTGTTGAAGAAGCTTAAAAAGAACAAAATGTGTCAATAATCATTATTTTTATAATACAAAAAAGGTAGTAAACACCAAATTGTAATGGTACAAAGTGATGTGTTGGACATTTATCTACGCTACAATCCTCCTCCATTTCCATACGTTTTGTTGGCTAAATTTACAAACATTTTCCTAGATAAAGTGCATATGTTTTTGCACTTCATTTGTTGTTTAGCCCCTTCTTCAAAAGTAGAACTCCCATGTTATCTTCTCATATTTTCCCATTCTGACCTTTGATATCACCATATTGGCAATTTTTTCTTCAATAGCCATGAGAGGGGGAGTAATGATGCTGAAGAGCCCAGTTTTTTTGCATATAAAAAACCATAAATGAGGTCCAAATTATATTTTCCTCAGTAGGAGGCTCTATTTGTTCACTAAATATTACAAATTCTATCATGAGTTTGGTATTTTCATGATGTAGTATATATATTTAACTTGGGATTAATGTGATCTGTATATAATTCCATTATCTCTTGGAGACCGCAAAGATCACTTAAATGGTGATATGAAAGCCCACAGGGGGAGGAGAATCTAAGATGTGAAATATGTTGCAGTTGAAATATTTGGTCTTTGAAGAACATGATATTGACAATGATTTAATGATTAACCAATATATTTCATATATAATGATTAAGCAACAAGGATATATTTAAACCATCATAAGAAGGCATCGATAAAGTGGCAAATGTCAAGTTTACACACTATGGGATAACATAAAGATGACAACATTTGAGGGTATGTGAATCCGATGGATTCGCGTGATGGATTGAATGTACCCATGATTGGGAGGTCCAGATGAAGGAAGGTTCCAGATCGAGGGTCTGTGTTGATTCTCTTGAATTAAATTTTGTAGATAAAGATAAGAAGCTGATCCAAGGTGAATATAACTGGAGAAGAAAATGAAATATATGTGGTTCAAGATTGGCTGATGAACCAAATCTCTCATCGTGGATGAAATGCCCTGATTAACATGGTACATAGAGGACATTCCCACGTATGATATGTTTTTTATGCCTAGTATTTGAGTCCTGAGACACCATTCACAACATTCTATAGGTTAAGATTATGTTCCTAGCATCATCTGTTGTCCCAACTCTAAGGATCCATCATGAAATTTAGATATTTGAAATAGTAAATCTTGTCTCTACATGAAACAAATAAACACGTCCAACCGAATTTGTTCTTATCCCACCTACAACATTTGCATAAGGGCAAGGAAGGTCAAGTCCAAATGCCTTGACCCACATGGGCAACAACCCAGGAGAACACCTAAGGTCTTATCCATGGCCAATATGATAATTGAATATCAGAGGAGATGACTTGACTGGATTTTCTATAAGGAGTGAATATCCTTGCTCACTTGTCAATTGTACTATTTTTATGATTTCCAATTGTTATGTATGCGGCTATGCTAGTAAGGTATTTTTAGGTCTGTCTGGATCACCCTATATAGCGCCACCGTCTGGAGCTGCTGAAAAACGAGGATGAATGAGCACTGAGAGAAAGGCCAAAAGTGCAATGGTTGTATGGTTCCACAAGCTCATTTGTTAGGGGGTACTGATGGTAGGCGAATATGAAATTATGTTCTTTTATCATCCTGGTTGTTTGCACCAGGAAATTTCCAACCATCAGGGCTTGGATGTGATGCACTTTGAATATTCCTGAGTAGGAATACTTCCAGCTGCACAATACAATGGTTTTACTGTCTCTGGAGTGTGTCCCCAGAAATTCTTGAAGAGGTCATGGATTCCAAAGTCCTCCTGCATGGGGACCATGTTCACCGATAGGCAGTCGGAGAGAATGCTCGTACTGGGTGGCGGGTGTCAGAAGTCTTCATCACCTTATTTGTAATTCCCACTTGCTAATTTTCTCTGAGGTGGTGATGAGGTTGAGGACATACTCCACTGTATTACATGTTGGAGAGCCTATTTAATGGGAGGTGATGAGAACAAGAATGCTTGTCTCCAATAGCTTTCACACAACAATGTTACGAGCACATAGGGAAAATGTGTACAAGGACTTGAAAAAAAGCACATAAAGTCCTTTGGCAGTAGGAAACCATGTAGAAAGGCACTGTTGAGCACGAAACACATAGGCAGGGAAGGACACGTGGCTGAATCAATAGACACATGAGTGGTTGATCCCAGTGTTCTTATTGCATCCAACGCTATACCTTTCTATAATTTTAGGCTAATAGAGTTGCAAATTAATTATAATTAATATATTTCACAAGAGTTTGAGTGTTTCGGGGTTTCAAACCATAATCATATCATAATATTAGTTTGATAAGGTTTGTTTATCATTATTTTATTGCAAAATAGTGCTTGCTTATAACAACAATCTTAATAGTTTATGGTTAAACTTGGGGACATAATAATTCAGCTACGGTTCAGGATCATTTGGACTTTGAACGAAATGGAGAATTATAGATTTGATTTTCAACTTGGTTTTGAATCAGCTAGCTATCCCAACATTGAGGAATTGCTAGGGATTTGGAGCAGATGGTGGGATTTCCTTGGATATTAGTTTTATTTAGATTTGTCAATCTGAATTTGATAGAAATCTACTTTTTGTAATAGCAAATTTTTGGAAGGCAAAAAATTGGACAAGACTTTTTTCAGATGATTCAATATTACTGTTAGTATTTTGTGATCAATTAGTACATTTATTCACAACCTTGTTATTGACTCATGTACTGATAAGATTTTAGTAGAGATTATTTTATTAAAATATGTATCCTACAATATGGGTACATAATGAACTTTAATGGATCATATTTTCGCACCATGAACATGATTACCTCAAATACTACATGAGAAAAAACAATAACTATTTGCTTACTATCTTAATCTATCTATAAATTTACATATATTAATTTTTCTTAAAAAAAACAACTTACTCTATCAAAGTTATTTTACAATAAGAAAATGAAATCACTGTTCAATAGAGTAACTAGATTAAGTACTATAATAAACACATTATCCATCATCCATAAATAAAAATACATATTATTAATATAAACATGTAAATAATACCACTCTATTTATATTAAAATAAACATTAAACAACTATATTACTTCTTGTGAAAGCAATAGAGTTGTATTCCTTCTTACTAAAGCTAAGACGTACAGAGTTCTCAGGCAAGCGTAGAATCTTAATTCCACGGAATGTAAGAACAATGGTCAATTTCAAGAAAAAATATAAAGCACCATTAAAATTGAAAGTTTCTTCTGAAGAAGTTCTGAACCTGCAACCTTTTTGGAGAACGAATATACATTATATTTTTTTTTAAGCTAAAAAAATAGCGAATTAATAAATTGTTATTCCACAACTTTATTTCCACAATGTACACACTTTTCCTTCATCAGTTCCTCAATTCCGCAATTTAATGGTATTATTGATAGCAATGATCCAAATGAAAATGGAGGCTATGGCAATGTCAATCTGGTATGTGAAGATATCCAAAGACGCCAGGAAAATAGAAGAAAGATATAAAAAGGTTCTGCAAACATTTAATTTATTTTTCATAGTAGGGTTTTTAAAGTAATTACATTTTTGTAAAGGTTATAAATAATAATGTTCTGCATCTCGAATCCTACATCCCACAATGTGGGTTGCAGGCGCTTGAAATTTATTATTTGCAAGTTTTCCATCCCGCAACCCGCATCCATAAATTTCAGAAGGCGGGATGCGGGATGGAAAACTTGCAAATAATAAATTTCAAGCTCCTGCAACCTGCATTGTGGGATGCGGGATTCAAAACATTATAATTTATAACCTTTACAAAAATGTAATTACTTTAAAAACCGTACTATGATAAAGAAATCAAATGTTTGCACAACTTTTTTCAATCTTTCTTCTATCCAGGATTCGGGATTCGTGATGATTTTGTCCATTCATCTTTCAATGTTTTTCTCGATGATCAGCAACAACAAATCCCAAGGGTTTTTGAGAAACAAAGGATTATTCCCCTTCAACTCACTCCAACAAAGAGACAGTTGTGCTCATTGCTTGTTTTGTGATGAGGAGAGTAGAGTATTCGTCCTTCATGCAAACATAATCCTGTAAATCGTGGATACTAACATAATGTTTTATTTGTTACCATCGGCCTTTTGAAATTATGTATAAAATCATCAGCTATTTTTTGAGCTGTTCAGGTGGCTATGAATTATACTGCAGATAAAATAGCCGATGAAGCACACTGTAAGTCATCCGATCTGCTCTAACATATCTATATCTACACTTAGCTATTCAAATTTTGGAGTATTTTTATCCTAAGTATGTTTGAGATCGTTGATGGCCTACTTGACATTGAGAAGACAAAAGGAGACAACCAACATGGTCAGTTGGAAAGCATCACAAAGAAGTTATTGGAAATGGAGCAGGCAGAGAATTCGATTATGATACTGTGGAAGTTATCAACATCAACGATGAGAGCATTAACAAGGTTGTTTATAGTCACTGGAAGGTGAAACAAAAACAACAGTAATCAATGCACATCCATGATATTACCATAGAATAATGTCATTGACACCATGTCCTACATATCAATTAGGTTTACTAAGTTGGTCATAGTTAGCATCTCTTCGGGAAGCCACAATTACCAGTGTTGGAATTTGATGGCCTCCTCCACACATTGAGAAAAATACATATAGTGGCTTAAAATTGAACTTCAATATTGTAAATATGTTTTATTCATATAAATATATTTCTACTGTAAATACTTGTATTTTTAATAGTCAATTTTTCGAGCTACAAATCAAAGTTGGGGTCTGCAAAAAATGTCACACACCCTTTGATGGAAAAGGGACAAAACACTTCAATAGGGCTGTCAATTTTAAATGATGCTAACCTTTGAGGCTACTTGCATAGTTGGGAACAGAGGTCGTCATTATTTATTGTTTTTGTAGGTATGAATGCAAAGTATCTGTTTAGCTTATCCTGTTTTAGCCTTTATCCAAACTTTTTAGTTTATCAGGTTATCTTCAACTTTCTCTCTTCAACATAATTCTAAACCTTTTTCTTATTTAGACATTAAAACTAATGAACTACTACCAATTTTGTCATGGTTGAGTGGTAAATATGGTGACCTAACATTTTCTTTCTTTACCATAATTCAAAACATTTTGTTTTTTTAAACATTAAAACCATTGAACTATTTCCAATTGAGTCATGGTTGAGTGGTGAAGACAGTTGCATGTCAGGTCACCCACCAACATTGATTGCCACAAAAAACAGTTGGGGCAGGTGTCGATTAGGCCAATTGTAGCTCTTTTGAATTTCAAAGGAAACACATTTTGAAACAAAACTGGTGAACTTATTTGATTTCAATATTGATTGGGCTCTGGGCTCTCACATTTCTGATTTTAATTTTGACAAGCCAAACGTAATGCTTCTGTAGTTTAATGAAGACACTTTAAACACATAGTAAACTGTTCTAATGTCAAAACCTTAGACATGAGCTCTTGACTTCCTGATTTGATTTTGATGGGCGAATAGTAATGCATCTGTAGTTTAAAGGAAAAACTTTCAACCATAAATAGTGAACTGTTTTGATTACAGAATATTCCACATGAGCTCTTTATGGAACCTTTCTATTACAAATTTTCGTAGGATACCAGGACTTATTAAAAGCTATTGGATAAAATCGCAATTTTATCTCATGAGCCCGTGGTTACCTCATGTGTGATTTCAAGAAAACAATCATCTTCTCACATAATCCGGTTGCATACTCAGTATGTGGGACATTCGTATGCATAGAGGGTTGGTTGATATCTGATCTTTTCTTCTTCTTCCTTTTTCTAACAGATGTAATTTTGCAATGTTTTATTTGAAGAAATTCAATGGAATTTTATCACATACACTCAATTTCAAGAGAAAAATTGGCAAGAAAGAGTCGATGACTTACCATCGTTGTCGGTTTGGTGAAGCCCCCACGTCTGCCATAACCGGAGGATTCTCTGCAGTATTCTTAAGCTATCAAAATCTGGCTTAGCTTTGATTTTCCACATTTTCCTTTATTTGACAAATTGCAATCAGATTTTGAAAATCTATACAAATCTCAACAATTCAACCAGGAAACAAAGTGCAGTTTCATGTTACCACAGCAATGCGGCCAGGAAGTTTTAAATTTATTTTCTAAAACTTCAAATTCAGCTGTTTGAAGCAACCATCTCAAAAACCTGTAAAATAGACAAATTAGGGAGAACGAACTCCATAATGAGCCTTTTGAAAAGAGATTTAAAGTTGTGGCAAGAAGCTTTCAGCTCTAGGAGGAGCTCAAAACAGAGCACAGAAGGCAGATATAAGAACAAATTTTTATTTTGAACCCGAGATGATGCAATCCACACTCCCTCAATGCGGGTTGTGGGACCGCATTGCAGGAGCTTGAAATTTATTATTTGCAAGTTTTCCATCCCGCAACCCGTATCCCAAAATTTATGGATGCGGGTTGCGGGATGGAAAACTTGCAAATAATAAATTTCAAGCTCCCGCAACCTGCATTGTGGGATGTGGGAGTTGGGATGTGGAACATTATTATTTATAACCTTTACAAAAATGTAATTACTTTAAAAACCCTACTATGATAAATAAATCAAAATTCAACATTCTCCAAAACACACATCAGACTGAAAGACAACTTATCTCCAGGTGGGTCTTAATATAACTACCAAGTTATATTATGTTATGAAGAGTTACAGATGGCCTAATTCTACTTTATTATTACTGCAAGAGGTTGAGAGACTCCGGAATAGTGCGTCTGAATTTATATTGGAAGCATCACATGGAACTGCATTTTATGGTCGTTATAGGCACATTCGAACCGGAGTTTTCTTCCAGCAGAATTGCTTTCACAAAAGTTTGTACTATGATGACTATTATCTATTACCTCTATGATACTCACGGAATGTTGGATGAACTCAAGATATTTACAAAGGTAGTTAGATGGTAAATTCGAATCACAAATACTTTTCAGATGGCACATTGACAGCGTACAAATTGAAAAATGGGAATTATTTGTTTTGTAATTATGGAATGAGGATTTGTCATTTCTGTGAGAAAATCACTTCCTCTTATAGTGTCCTCTTTACATCTACATTAGATCATAGATTAACAATCCACACTCCCGCAATGCGAATTGCAGGACCACATTACGGGAGCTTGAAATTTATTATTTGCAAGTTTTACATCCCGCAATCCACATCCTGAAATTTTGGTATGCGGGTTGTGGGATGAAAAACTTGCAAATAATAAATTTCAAACTCCCGCAACCCACATTGCGGGATGTGGGATTCGGGATTTAGATTCATGATGGGGAACATTATTATTTATAACCTTTAAAAAATGTAATTACTTTGAAAACCCTACTATGATAAATAAATTAAAATTCAACATTCTCCAAAACACACAACAGACCGAAATACAACTTCTCTCTAGTTGGGTCTTTACACAGGCAGTTAGATGGTAAATTCGAATCACAAATAATTTTCATATGGCGTATTGACAGTGTACTAATTGAAGAACGAGAATTATTTGTTTTGTAATTATAGAAAAGGATTTGTCATTTCTGTGAGAAAATCGCTTCCTCTTACAGTGTCCTGTTTACATCTACATTAGATCTCAGATTAAGTTGCATTACGGAACTTCATAGCCTTTTAACATGTGAAAATTATATTGAGCTCACAAAGCTTCTCTCCAAGCTGTTTGAGTATAGAAATAAAATTTTAAACAAACTAAAAAATTAATTTTTTTAGGTTTAATAAACCAAAGTTTGGTCTAAAAAGATGTTAACTATCATCATCATTAACATAAATTCTGTATTCCATAAAATATGCACGTTGTTTTATATGTAATTTGCTTATGTTTCATTTTCTTATTGCTATTAATTTTGGTCTGACACCATGTGAACACTATAGGAATAAATATTCTAGATCATATTATGCCCAAGCAACATTGTGTTATACTGGCAACATGGATATTTGTTAACGTCCAAATGCACTTCCCTTTAATTATTTTTTGGGTTCTTAGACTTGTTTATTTATATAGTTTTCATATGGGATTTTTCATTGATAGACAACCTTCCTGACTACATAAAAATTGCATTGGATATTTTCTTCAAGACATCCAATGAAATGATTGCTGAAGATATGAAAAATCAAGGAAGAGATATGGAAGCCTGCATACGAAAAAATGCAGTATTTACTATTAATTATAAATAACATTTTGTTCAAAACCATCAAATTCACAAAACCATCAAAACTTTAAAAACTTGGGGGATTTTGAATTTTAATATTTTTGAAGTTTATCATCCCGCATCCTGCACTCCGCAATTGCGGGATGCGGGATCACAAAACCATCGCAATCGTAGGAACAAAAACTTTTCTGCATCCCGAATCAATATAATGTAACCTCAGGTTGCATTAGTCCAGTTATTTCTTAATGAATCTTCTAAACCTCATGAATAAGTTCTTTGAAAAATTTCGAAGTTAAAAAAGGTTCCATAAAAAAAAATTTCAAATTATCTTTACCCACTTCTTTTGGTAAAAGAAAATGATTTTTAATGCCTTGCCTCGCCTTCATGAATAGGCACTTTGGAGAATTTCAAAGATGAAAATGGAGGGTTTTTCTGCAATTCCATTGGTGATCAACTTGAAGAATAATATTATAAATGAATGAAAAGCATGTTGTCATTGTTTCAAGCTTCTAACATTTCGTTTCTCGGAGTAAAAGTGATGGCCAAAACTGATGGTGTTCCCAATCTCATCAAGACCAAAACTGATGATGTTCCCAATCTCGTCATGACTGAATATGAAGTGGCATATATCATAGACTGGATAACACTTTTCCTACCAGTGGATAATACCACATCCAATTTGATCCAGCACCTCGTCAAATTGAACCAGACGCAAGACTCTGGATGGAGAACGTTTTGCAATGTTAGACTGGATAACACTTTTCCTGTCAATGGATAATACCAGATCCAATTTGATCCAGCACCTCATCAAATTGAACGAGATGCAAGACTCCGGATGGAGAATGTTTTGCAATGTTAAAGCCTTACTGTTTTCAGAACATAGTTCAATTGGACACGCCATGGTACAAAATAAAGCCTGAGCATTTTAATTCCATGCCGCTTTCTTCCGTATTTGCTGATAACACTTTTCCTGCCAGTGGATAATACCACATCCAATTTGATCCAGCACCTCGTCAAATTGAACTAGACATAAGACTCCGAATCGAGAACATTTTTCAATGTTAAAGCCTGATTTTTTTCAGAACATAGTTCAATTGGACACGCCATGGTACAAAATAAATCTTGAGCGTTTTAATTCCATGCCGCTTTCTTTCATATTTGTTGGATCACGAGATTAACCATGGAAAATTTAACTCACCAATCACAATGCGACACATGTCTAAATGGTAATGGTTAGGGAGACGAGGAATATTTGAGACAACGTCTCCATAGAGAAAACATGCAAATAATAAATTTTGGGATGCGGGTTGCGGGATGGAAAACTTGCAAATAATAAATTTCAAATTCTCGCAACCCGCATTGTGGGATGCAAGATTCGAGATTCGGGATTTGGATTCGGGGTGGGGAACATTATTATTTATAACCTTTACAAAAATGTAATTACTTTAAAAACCCTACTATGATAAATAAATCAAAATTCAAGATTCTCCAAAACACACATCAAACCGAAATATAGCTTATCTCTAGGTGGGTCTTTACAGAGGCAGCCAGAAGGTAAATTCAAATCACAAATACTTTTCAGATGGTGTATTGACAACGTACTAATTGAAAAATGAGAATTATTTGTTTTGTAATTATGGAAAAGGATTTGTCATTTCTGTGAGAAAATCACTTCCTCTTACAGTTTCTTGTTTACATCTACATTAGATCTCAGATTAAGTTGCATTACAAAACTTCATAGCCTTTTAACATGTCAAAATTATAGTGAGGTCACAAAGCTTCTCTCCAAGCTGTTTGAGTATAGAAAGACAATTTTAAAACAAACTAAATAATTAATTTTTCTAGGTCCAATAAACCAAAGTTTGGTCTAAAAAGATGTTAACTATCATCGTCATCAATATAAATTCTATATTCCATAATATATGCACGCTATTTTATATGTAATTTTCTTATGTTTCATTTTCTTATTGCTATTAAGTTTTGTTTGACACCATGTGAACACTATAGGAATAAATATTCTAGATCATATCATGCCCAAGCAACATTGTGTTATACTGGAAGCATGGATATTTGTTAACGTCCAAATGCACTTCCCTCTAATTATTTTCTGGGTTATTAGACCTGTTTATTTATACAGCTTTCAAATGGGATCTTTCATTGATAAACAACCTTCCTGACTACATGAAAATTGCGTTGGATATTTTCTTCAAGACACCCAATGAACTGATTGCTGAAGTTCTAAAAGAGAAAGGGCGAGATATGGAAGCCTAAATACAGAAAAATGCAGTATGTATTGTTAATTATGAAGAACATTTTGTTCAAAACCATCAAATTCACAAAACCATCAAAAATTAAAAAACTTGCAGGATTTTGAATTTTAATATTTTTGAATTTTATCATTCTGCATCCCGCACTTTGCAATTACGAGATGCAGGATCACAAAACCACCGCACTCGCAGGAACAAAAAAATTTCCACATCCCGCATCAATATAACGTAACCTCAGGTTGTAGTAGTCAAGTTATTTCTTAATGAATCTTCTAGACCTCATGGATAAGTGCTTTGAAAAACTTCGAAGTTAAAATAGGTTCCATAAAAAAACATTTGAAATTATCTTTACCCACTTCTTTTGGTAAAAGAAAATGATTTTTAATGCCTTACGTGGTCTTCATGAATAGGTGCTTTGGAGAATTTCAAAGATGAAAACGGAGGGTTTTTCTGCAATTCCACTGGTGATCAACTTGAAGAAGATGATGATAAACGAATGAGAAGCATGTTGTCATTGTTTCAAGCTTCTAACATTTCGTTTCCTGGAGAAAAAGTGATGGCCAAAACTGATGGTGTTCCCAATCTCATCAAGACCAAAACTGATGATGTTCCCAATCTTGTCATGACTGAATATAAAGTGGCATATATCATAGAATGGATAACACTTTTCCTGCCAATGGATAATACCACATCCAATTTGATCCAGCACCTCGTCAAATTGAACCAAACGCAAGACTCCGGATGGAGAACGTTTTGCAATGTTAAATCCTGAGTGTTTTTAGAACATAGTTCAATTGGACATGCCATGGTACAAAATAAATCATGATCATTTTAATTCCATGCCACTTTCTTTTGTATTTTCCGATAACACTTTGCCTGCTAGTGTATAATACCACATCCAATTTGATCCAGCACCTCGTCAAATTGAACCAGACGCAAGACTCCAGATCGAGAACATTTTGCAATGTTAAAGCCTAAGTGTTTTCAGAACATAGTTCAATTGGACACACCATGGTACAAAACAAAGCCTAAGCATTTTAATTCCATGCCGCTTTATATTTGTTGGATCACAGGATTAACCATGGAAAATTTAACTCGCCAATCACAATGAGACACATGTCGAAATGGTAATGGTCAGGGAGATGAGGAATCTTTGAGAATGCGTCTCCATAGAGAAAACGCCTTCGGCGTAATTATTAAATAAACATATTTTATTGGACAAATAATCATATTATAATGTTTTAAAAATATCATGTATAAAAATATGTGTATAATGGTGATAAATGGATGCATTGGAATAACATATATATACTTTAGGATATTGAGTATATTAATGGAGTTGAAGTTATGATCAAAAGTGTAGGGTTCCAATACAAATTTTATTTAGTAGACTTATAAGAATAAAAAATAAGCAGCACTTGAGTGGGCCTATTGGTTAAGAGTATGTGTTATCTCCAAGGATATCACAGGTTCAAAATTGGTGGGGGTAGGGTTTCTTGTTTAGCCCGTTGTGACAAGGCTAGAAAGGCAGGCGACCCCTAGATAGGTGGTCCACCTCAGTAGGCTCCGAGACGTCTCGACCCCTGCTAAGTCACAAGTTCCTGGTATATCTGACTTGCGTGCTATTGGATATATCTCTAGGAGGTTGCTAGTTCCCTTGATTAAAAAAAACAACAAAAAATGATTCAATAGACTCTATTTATACATTATTATTTGTGAGATATAAGTAAAACTACTTACATGGTATTTGATAGTATAATGCAATATTACCTTTTAGTGGATATTATCTTTTAGTGGATCATAATAGCAATGGTTTGGTGAAGCTATTACATTCGAATCCCAAAATAATTTGTAAAGATGTTTTTTTTTACTTTCCAAGTTAGAATAATTTAAGGAATTTAACTTTATATTGTTTTTGTATAGTTTTTATTTATTTATTTTGCATATTAATTTTAATTGCATAATTGATGATAAAAAGTTTTTTTTTTTAGCAAATTTTGGTCTTTATGTCTATGTGACAATATCATTGTATGAGATATGTTGGATGAATGTATTGTAGCAAATATGGATTGTAGAGTGAATCCTTCCTTAAGGAGTAATTGATGTTATTACCCTACTTTAAGGGTTTTTGTCTACATTATTGTGTTCTTTATGGTTTGAATGTATCTTGGTATTTATGGAGTTTAAAGTTTCTATATCATTGTTGAGATTCAATTTATGGGTTAAGGAACTACAAATGGTATCAAGTGGTATCACTTGAAGAATTTTTTTTTTTTTTTTTGTATATTTTTTAAATTGGTTTTTGAAACATTATGTACAAAATCTGAAGAAGCAAGTTACAAATTTGACTTCTTCTCTTTGAGACACTTGCTTTAAAAAAAACAAAGTCATCCAAAATGGAGTTTGCAAAATTGTTAAGTTATTGTTGATTAAAAATCAACAAATTTTTAGCTTTTTTGGTGACATCCTTATGCATTACATAACTGATATCTTTTGATAGAGCGAAAAAATATCTATTAAACCAATTCCACTAGATGTAGAATGACCATGACATTTCATAGTCCTGGTCATAAATTCTAAGAAAAATTGAGGTAGTTATGCACATTTTAAATTTGTTGTTTCAAAAGTAAGTGATTTACTTCGTAACAAAATTTGAAAAGATATTTTTAGATAGGCGGTCTCATGTTATGAAGAATGATAAAGAAAGCACTAAGAAATTGTTTTAATGCATAAACTTCCCTTTATAGGTTTATGCATGTATTCAGCAAGAAAATTTTATTATTTATATAAACCGTAGGAGTAAGTACAATCTTATTATCACTGAAATCTCGCACACATGAGACATTTTCATGATTTGCATGGTAAAGTGTCATCAACATATAGCATGCATCCAACTAAAGACATATTCACAAGACCCAGAGAGCATCCTAAATACAAAAATACCCCCAAAGCAGTAAAAATACACTACAATGTCGATAGTAGTTTGTTTATGCACACAAGAATGTGTATTACCAATGCAACACCCATACGATAGTACAAATTTCCCTTTGATATCCGTATGGATGAAAAAAATGAAAGGATCGCAACCACCAGTGGTGCATTAAAGGGTCATGAAAGCTCAATTAGCTCCAAAAATTCGAATTTTGGCTCTTCACACACTTGGTTTCCTTAAATGGCCTCTCTTGTGTACCTTGGAGCCACATCATGGATCATTGGGTTCACATTGGGATATTTTTATTTATTGGCCATCTCTTGTCCTATAAAAGAAATCCATGGGAATGTTAATTGTAAGGAATAATTTAGAGAAAGGTTATGCTACTAGAATTGTGCTTGAGCTCCCTTATAACTCACCATTTCCCTCTTGTCTATCATTCACCAAGCTCCCGTGCATCCTTCCTCTAAGGGAAAATTGTTCTTGTCAATTGTTCTTCAACCCACTTGACATCTAGTGTGGATTAAATAAACCTCCCTTAGGAGGATTTATTTCCTCCACTTGGAGCTCACATCTCCAAGGTGTTGTATATGCTTGACCATTGGGAAATATAAGAAGTGGTTTGGCATCTATGGGTTGTTTAAGTTTGCATTTTTTACCCCCTTTGAATTTTGTTTAATTTTTTTTTCATTTTCTTTGCTTTGTTCTATTTCAGTAACAACCATTTGAAAAATCACTTGGAGAACTCACCCACCAACAAAGGGGCACCTAATACTGAGGCCTCGTTGTATCCTACGTGGCCTTTCCCCTCACCAAGTGGGAAGGATTCACTCTTGTGCAATCTTTTTCACAACAATATTTATGGAATCTTCAAATTATTTTAGTTTATTTTTGTTTCATTCGGTTTTTATATGTGAAGTGGTTAATTTCTAGTATTTAATGCTTTGTGTTGGGCACCCGATATGCAAGTTAATTATAGCTAACATACAGAGCGTTCAATATTTATTGTCAACCCAGGGAAGTATTTTATTTCAAGGATAGCATGCACTATATATTATTAAACACTAAGTTGCTATAAATAAACAATCATATTCTCTGCTCAGCTACGTTCATCCCACGAATCCACTTAATCTAGTTTACCTTCTAAGGAATACAACCACAATTACCTTCTACTGTTCTTAATCTAGAATTGAAAGATTCATGAAATCACATCTAGATTAATTTTGCAGAAAATGGAGTACTGTTTACCAAATCATCTAATGATTTACCCAACTATCTTGATCCTATTATTCTAGAAATCCAAAAGACATGAATTGAGTTCAACTAGTCTAGGAATTCAAAGTACAGGAATTGAGTTCAACTATTCTATGAATTCAAAGTACAGGAATGAAATTCTGAAACCATAAAAGCAAGGGACAAACCGCAAGGATTTATAGAAACACAATTAAAATATCTAAGGATGAACATAGCTGTTATAGCTACCACGCAGTTGCTTAAGGAACAATTACCTACTCAGTCGATTGTCACACCATGCCACTAAAGCTTTCCAAGAGATGCAATTAATAACACACTATAAATCCACAACTATTACAGATTCCTATGAAGAAATGAAATTAACATAACATCACAAAACAAAATAATTAAAACTCCTAATTTAACTCAGCAATCCCTGTGGGAAGGCAGGCCCAACATTCACACAGAGATGCTAGATATAACGCACGTTAAACCCTTAGATCTGAAGGAACTCCTTGTATTAAAAAGGCAAATCAATTACACAATCCTCAGTCGCAGCTAATACAATAAATTGGTTAAGGGTTCAACCCCTCGCTCAGAACAGTTCCCCATATTTATACAATGTAAATCATAACATCCTATCCCTATTATTGGTTAGCCATGAAGATCTCTGATCTTCAGGTGCCCTAAATTAAAACAATTGTTACAACCATGCTAGGATGAAAGTAGGAAATATAGGGAAACTGTTGATTGACCCAGAAATAATGATATCCTCAAATCATAGCTATACACAAGAAGCAGTGCACTGTTGACCTCCAAATCTGTCACATTCTGTTGCAGCTATCCTCGTACAGCTTTGCTTGGAAGAATACACTGAGACCACATTCTTTGGGAAATGGTAGGATGGATGGTGATCAACTTGAGTGATGAATGTCCATCCTTTCCTTAGCATGTTTAGCCCGCTATAACTGCAGTCTCTATATCTCAAAATACCTTTATAAACCATCATATGTTAGCATATTTAAATATATAAAGCCTTAATTACCACAATCATAAGCATTAATAAAATAAGACAATAACCAACCATACCTTGGTGACTTGAGGAGCAGAGTGAGGGAAAAACATCTGTTTAGCATGCTCAATGGGGTAGGATATGTTAAATTTTTATCATTCAAGATACCATTATGATCTTAGGATCTTTAACTGAGAGAATAACATGCATAGCAATAAAACACATGCATAACACAAGAGACAAGAGACACAAATAATTTTCCTTGAGGAAACCATAAATGAGAAAACCCTGCAACTTCCTCAGAGATAGAATCAACACTAAAGGTAAAACTGGAAAATAGTAAGATGATCTCTCGACAGTAGCAGTCTCTCTCTCTCACATTGAGAGAGCTTCTCCTCTCTCACTCATGCGCTCTAATGAGTGAGTGTGTGTGTTCTAAATAGAGAGACTCACTCTCTATTTATATTCTTCTGTTCACTTGAAACCCACTCCATCATGTCGGCCTCACTTAGCAATTACTTACTAGAGCTAGCATCTCTAGGAGTGTCTAATAACCCTAGTGCCCCACCACTTGTGGGGACTTTGCCTCCTTTGACCAATAGGAGGGTAACACAATGGTGGGGAATATTTCCCCGACTTACAAAGACTCACCTAGGGTCAACTTCACTAGCATAGTCTAATAACCCAAGGGCCCCATAACTGTGGGGACTTTAACCCTTAACCAATAGGAGGGTTACCCACAATGACTTGACATGACTTTCTCATTATAGAAACTTCCCAGAATAAACATCGGGGTATGACATGACTCAAGTACATCAAAAATACATCCTGGAATAAACATCGGGTTACAATACATAAGAAATATGGATGAATACATTCCGAAGTTACAAATACATCAACAGGATAAGGAAAAAAGAGGTGGATAAAGATGGTCAAAAAGGGACCATTTCTGGGCCCAATATCTCCCTTCAATTGTCCTATTGCATGTCCTCATGCAACAACCTCCACTATTCCAAATCTAAATCTTGCACTATGCTCTGTTCATGGAGAGAATACAAGTTGTAGGGGAACTCAGACGTTCCTTATTTTTCTATGAACCCCCTATGGGCAACCCAATATCTCCAACATTGCTCCTCCTCTACCTTGGTCAATGAGAAATCCTTCCTATATGGTTTTGATGGCCACTAGATGATAGGAAATTTTAATTTCAGTCCCAGACAATTAACTCCACACTCCTTGATACATCCAACATAACCCTCAATCCTAGAAAGTGCCTGTTCAAAATTTCTAAAATAATAGGGGTCTCTATTCCTAAGGGTTGGAGAGGAAACTTGCCATCTATGCTTACTGCCTTCCAAATATGTTTATTGAAGTGTGGAAATCTGGCTGGTGTAGGTAGAAATAACCCCCTCCTGTAGCTCCATTATATGTTGAGTTTGGATGGGGCATGAAAGTAGACCCTGGTGTCGAGCAAGGAGAAGACAAGGATTTTGAGGTTCACTCCAAATCCACAAGTTAGAGTGGGCTTCATTGTGAGAAAAAGTTTGAAAGGACCTTTCCCACTAAGCATGATTGCTCACAAAAGAGGCAAAAGCCCTCAACTGAACATCTCCTGAAAAAGGAACAGGGTTCGAATGGCGGTCCAAAGGAAGGGCCATCTCATGCAAATACAGCTCACACAACAAATTTTGGTCCTCAATATTGCTTCTCAAAAATGTCTCCAAGAATTTTGCTGAGGTTGCTATTTCATATGTTCTTCCTTCTTTAATAGCCTTTAATTTAAACCAAATAAATTGTTTGAATAGAAAGACAGGGTAAGAGGAAGAGGGTACTCTAGTGCCCAGGATTTCTTGAGAAAGAGCATACATCTAGTATTTTTCCTTTTGCATAGACTTGAAATTTTTTTATCTCCCTTAGCTCCTTCTGTAGTTCTTCCTCTCCAAGTCTCTGGGTCATGCGTTCTTCTACCCATTTTTCCTTCAATCCCATGATTGTATTTTTATGTTCAGTGAGGGAAACCATCCCTTCTTGGTATTCTTTCACCTAGCTCTTCCACTTTATTACCTCCATTCTCAAAATTGATATTTCTTCTGTAGATTTCAGGGTTTCTTCTTCTTCAGGATACTCTTCCTTGTCAGAATCCAATTCAATATAATTTTGAAGGGATTCAGTCCACACCTTATCACCTGATGTGCCACATTGGACATTCTGCACATCTGAAGTTACTTCTAGGGGTGCTGGTTCTTGTGTAATAGCAACCCCTCATGGAATTTCTTCAACAACAACTTCCACCACTTCTGGAGATTCTGGTTCTTGTGTAACAACATCCTCTTTCTGAGGTTCTCCTTTGGAAACTTTGGCAACTAACTGTGAGGATGTTGGTTCTTGTGGAGAAACTTCCTCATGAATTTTAATCTTATTTTCTACCTGATCATCAGCTGCTATTTCAGCCAGGGAGTGTAAGGCTACTAGTTCTTGTGTGACAGAGCCCTGTTCTTCTTTTTCCTCATGCTACTGGGATTGGATGTCTTCTTTAGTATGAAGCTGTTCCTCAAGGATTTTAGTATCACCTGAGGATTGTTATTGAACTTGTTCATATTCACCTAAATCCATTTCAAGAATGACATCCACTTCAGGGTTGGCTTCTTGTTGCATCCCAAAAGTCTCTATTGCAATTTTCAAGGATGTTGATTCTTGTGTGACAACATCCTGAATTACTTCTTCATCTCCCTGTTGTTGTGATTCCATTTCTAGTATCTCTGTGTCCTGAGACAATTCTGGAGTCATAGTACAAATTTCTTCATCAAATTATAGAGTGCCTTCAGTCCCTGGTTCTTCTTCTCTCATTTGGACAGCCACATGGACAAGAACATTCGAGGATGTTGGTTCTTGTGTGGCGGCATCCTGTTCGACCTCATCATTGTTTTGCTATTGTAGTTCCATTTATATTATTTCTGTGTCATGAGAGGGTTTAGGGGTCACAGTGCAATCTTCATCCATAAAATTAGAAAGAACTTCATCCTTTGGTTCCTCTATCCCAGGGTTAGTGGCAATTTCAACAGGAATATTCAAAGATGCTGGTTCTTGTGTGGTAGCATCCTGCTCATCTGAAAATCCCTTCTCATGAAGTTCTTATTGGGTAATCTCACCATCTCTCAAATTGGTAATATTCAAATATGTTGGTTCTTGTGTGACAGCATCATGTTCATCTGCAACTTCCTTCTCATGAAGTCTCTCTTTGGGAGTCCCACCATCTCTCAAATTAGGTTGTCCCTATCCTTCCACAGTTGTAGGTGCAGACTGTTGTGTTGTAAAGGCACGAACTATAAACTTATAACCTGACTCATCAAATATTTCTCCACACGTAGGACATACCACTCTTTCTTCCTCATTTCTAGCCTTGGTAGGATTTGATCCTTCCAGTTGATCTGCAGCTTCAACCAATGTGTGCAACTTCCTTTCACCCTGTTTTCTGCACGCTTCCTTCCAATTTTCTAATTCCTTTCAGAGTGCTTGTACTTCCTGTTTTAATAGCCTGTTTTCAAACATAAGTCCTTCAATCTATAGTTTTGCTGTGACTGGTTCCTGTGGGATGTCAATTGTTTTGGGTCTAAGAATGGGGACTCAATTTGTGCTTCTAAGGTTTCCCATTTTTCCCTTACTGCTTCTGCTGCTACGAATGACCTGGTTGTTTTCTGTCTTATTGGTGGTGATGCATTAATTTCATCCTTTATTTCATATTTTGATCTCCTCCTTTTTCTTTGTGGTGCTGGAGTTTCTAAATTCACAACTGATGCCGAAGGAATATCCCCAGTTCCATCATTTTCTTTCTCTTCAGTGTGTTCTTCCTCAATCAGGGTTCCTCCCCATTCAGGGGAAGATTCAGTAGTCACCACCTCAGTGTTTTCTTCTGTTATCATGGCTCTATAATCTTTGGATTCAACTATCACAGCATCTAATGCTGCTCCAGTTTCACCCTCTACTATCAGAGCTACCCTACTATTTAGTTCTTTCACAGGGTTTTCATGTACATCCTCTCCCAATTGTTCTGCTTATTCCCCTTATTGATCCTCTGATCCAGTCTCATCTGCCCCCCCAACTAAATTAGAAGGTCTCTAAACCTTCTGTTGCTCTACATTCCCCCCCAACTGTGGATTGACCGGCTCTTCTTGATTTTGAGCAGGCCCCACGATTACAGGTACGTCAATTTCCTCTTCTGTTGGAACACCGGGAAGAGGAGTGAGTTCTTGAACTTGGGCTGTAAATTGCTCGCAGGTTTGATTGTATAAGCAAGGGTTCATAAGATTATTAATTTAATGAGTCCATGGTGGGTAAGTGAGGAAAGTGGATTCTTGGTAGCTCGAACAAACCCCACCATATGATGTAAATCATTGAGCAAATAAAATGGAATGTTTAACAGATCCCTGTGACGGAGATGAGATAGTAAAGGAAATTTAGAATGATAGACTATTTGGTACCTACCTTCGCAGGTGATGTATTTATTGAGAAAAATGGTGACTTGATTCCATGGCCGTGGCAATGACTGTAAGGATATCCCCCTTTGTGTCATTTGAATCTGCTCCCCTTCCCTTAGAAAATCCTGTATTGTTGCAGTAGTGGGGGTTCGACGTCCGAACCAAGCTCTTCCCTCCTGGGGAAGACCAGTGACCTCAGCCACTATGGCTTTAGAGACTTCAATACGCAATCCCCAAACCTCTGAGTGGGTTTCTGTAAGATTCAAGGCAAACTGTAAAGATGCTTCACAGTGAAATCCATTCAGGCATTGGAAAAATTCAGTCCAACCCGCAGCTTGAAAGATAGAGAAAACTTCAGCATTTCTTTTGAGTTCTTGCGTGTTTGGTGGTTCATACCGAGCTGGAATACCCATGTTTTCTTCCTTCAGAAGTATGTTGCAGTACGATAGATTACAGATTTTTACAATGGAGGTTACCGCCCAGAGTATGCATGAACAACTGAGAGCGGAGTTGGGCAAATTCGGAAAGTTTCAACGCATTGGATTATTTGAAATTTATCCCGAATTAGGAAAGGTGGCGGTTATCAGGTAGCATAATTAGTCATTATGTTGCACAAGTGGAGAATTAACGATGCAATAATAAGCTTTGAAAGGAAGGCATGATTGATATTGTCACATCGAATTAATACTTAATCAAGTAGTTAATCAAAGCCATACCTTCAAAAATACGCGATGGATGATGTCCTTTGGAGAATAGTAGAACGTATGATGTGCAGTCATTGCGAAAGCTATACTCGTGTGATGTGCAATAATTAAATGTGATTATTATTACAGGGGTGATGTAATAACCTTTTCCATCGGTGAACCAAAAACCATCATGTTAAAATGGTCGAAAACATGATGAGTGCTAGAATATGAGTCAAATTGCCGACATTAGGAATAGGAGCCATATCTGGAGGAGTTGTTATCTTGCAAAAATTTATACCAATAACAAAGGAGTCATAGCCACAAGCCATAAGGAAATCAGACAGTTTATCCCAGGCGTGGCCTTGGAAGAAAATTCAGCCAAATGTAGCGGAGTGGCAGCTACCAGAAAAAGGTGTTGCAGCTATCGGAAAAGGATAAAAAGAGGTTAGGCAGATGGAAGTTGACTATGTTGCAGCTACGGAAATGGAAGAAGGGAGGAGTTTTACAGTGTCGTAGCTGCCGGAAAAGGGTGTCGCGATTGCTGAAAAAGGATGTCGCAGCTGCTGAAAAGGAGTGTTGCAGCTACCAAAAAAGTGTGTTGCAGCTTCCGGAAAAAAGGGTGTTGCAACTGCCAGAAAAAGGGTGTCGCAGATACCGAAAAAAGGGTGTTGCAGCTGCCAGAAAAAGGGTGTCGCAGCTGCTGAAAAAGGGTGTTGCAGCTGCGACAGATTTATTTAAGGGAAAAAAAATTTGGTGCAGGAAGTTACAGAAGAATGATTTTGGTTGCCATGCCTGATAATGATCACCAATCTTAGGTGCTTTCCTGCACATTTTATAAAAACAAAAATAGATCAAGTGCAAAAGAAAAATTAATAACAGAAAAAAAACAATTTATTTATGTACAAAGCTTCATGTGCGATTTACAGTGATTAATTAAGGATTAACAGGGGCAGAGAAAAATTCCTGCCCTTGTGCTAACTGGTAATATGGATCAGTTGCTATCTATGAGGTAAATGCGTCCTTTAAAATGGGCTTATGGTATAATTGCAACCTGTGACCATTAGCAAATAATGGTGCACGATTCTCATCGATGGTTACCAGGAGGACTGTACCATTATCAAATACTCTGTCTACTAGGTATGGGCCCAGCCATCTTGTGCGTAGTTTACCCTTGAAATATCTTATGAATCTGGAATTGTATAGTAGTGCCCAATATCCCTCACATAAGACCTTCTTTTTGATGAATCGATCATGCCAATTGGATCTCTGTTGCTGAATTAACACTGTCTGGTCCACGGCAGCTAGCTGGTTCTCGTCTAGTTAGTTCAATTGGTTCAATCTTCTCTTCTAGGATTCAGTTACATCTAGGTTTACCTCTGTGGTTGTCTTCAAAGTATTAATCTTGATTTCGATTGGGAAGATGATACTTTTCCCATACACCAAGTCGTAAGGAGAGAAACCTGTAGTGTTGCACCAAGTGGCACGATATGCCCACACTGATTCCGGAAGTATATCACCCCAATCTCTAAGATGGATTTTAACCGTCTTGGTAAGGATAGATTCAATGACTTTGTTAGTTCTTTCCACCTGGCCATTGGCTTGGGGATGGTAAGGTGAAGCTATCTTGTGCTAAATGTGATACTTCCGTAGCAGAGTTTCAAATTGATGCGATACAAACTGCGGTCCTCCATCAGTAACCACTTCCTTGGGTACCCCAAAATGGGTAAATATTTCACTATACAGGAAATCAATCACAACCTGGTCATTGGCATTCTCCAAAGCCACAGCTTCTAACCATTTTGTCATGTAGTCGGTACAGACCAAGATGTAGGATTTCTGCTTGGAATGAGGACTGATAGGACCAACAAAATCTAAAGCCCACCTATCAAAGGGTTCAACCACTAACTGTGGTTGCAGAGGCATTTGATCTAATCTATTGGGCTGACCCATCCTTTCGCAGCTATCACAAGACTGGACATATCTTTTTGCATCCCTGAAAAGGGTCGGCCAATAGTAGCCCGTTCTCAATGCTTTGTGTCCTATCCTTCTGTCTACAAAATGCCCCCCACAAGGCTCATCATGGAATGCCTTCAGTACATGGAAAATTTCATCTTCTCTTACACATCTTATGATCTCAAGATCAGGCCCTGTGTAAAAGAGATGACCGTTTACCCAACAATACCTGGCACTTTGCTGAATAATTTTCCTCTTTTCTCTTTTGGACATATGTGCCAGAAAATTTCCTCTAGCCAAGTAATTAGTGACATCTGCATACCAAGGGGAGTGAGCTGAAACTGCAAATAAGTGTTCATCTAGAAAAGAGTCCTCAATAGGCAAATTATCATCACTATTAGTGAAACAAGATAAGAAATCAGCGACAACATTTTCTCTTCCAGGTTTATCTATAATGGTAATATCGAACTCCTATAATAATAAAAGCCATATAGTCACCCTGGCATTAGTAACAGGTTTATTCATTAGATATTTAATGGCAGAGTGGTCAGTGTGCACAAATGTAGGATATCCAGTAATATAATGTCGAAATTTGTTAATGGAGTAAACAATGGCTAAGAACTCCTTCTCGGTGACAGTATAATTAAGTTCAGCAGGGGATAAGTTTTTACTAATATAATAAATTGCATAAGGTACTTGACAATCCTGCTATCCTAAAACCGCTCAGATAGCAGTATCAGAAGCATCTGAAGAAATGTGGAAGGGCAGGGTCCAATTGGGTCCTCTTAAGATGTGAGCTGTGGACAGCTTCTCCTTAAGCTTAACAAATGTTGTCTGGCATACTACATTCCAAACAAATTGCACACCCTTCATTAATAGTGAAAACAAGGGAGAGGAAAGTTTGGAAAAGTTTTCTATAAATCTTCGGTAATATCCAACATGTCCTAAGAAACTTTGCACTTCTTTTTGAGTTGCAGGAGTAGGTATATTTTTTATTACCTTGATTTTTGATTGGTCCACCTGAATTCCATCAACCGAGATGAAATGCCCCAATACTACTCCTTCACTCATCATCATATGGCACTTTTCAGTGCTTAAAGCGAGCTAGGTCTGTTCACAGCGAGTTAAAACCTTTTCCAAAATTTTCAATGCTTCTTCAAAATATTTTCCATAAGGATTAAAATCATCCATAAAAATTTCCATACTATCATTAACTAATTCTGAAAATATGCCAATCATAGCTCTTTGAAATGTTGCTGGTGCATTTCACAAGACAAAGGGAAGCACTCTGTATGCAAACATTCCCCAGGGACAAGTGAGGGTAGTTTTGTTTTGGTCTTCAGGAGCAATCTGAATTTGATTTTACCCGCTAAACCCATCCAGGAAGGAGAAGAAATTCTTCCTCGATAAGGTGTCGAGTACTTGATCGATAAAAGGCAAGGGAAAATGGTCCTTTTGTGTTGCATTGTTTAGCTCTCTATAGTCCACGTAGACTCTCCATTTACCATTTTTCTTGGGTACTATTACAAGTGGGGACACCCACTCGCTGTTTGAAATGGGATATATAAATCCTGCTTCCAAGAGTTTCTGAATTTCTTCCTTCACTATGTCCCTAATATTGGGGTTCATTCATCGTTGAGGCTGGTACATAGGCCGGGAGTCACTTTTAAAATAAACATTATGGGTGCATAGGTTAGAGGGAATACCCCTCATGTCTGTGTACTCCCAGGAAAATTCCCCCTTGTGTTCTTTTAAGAGACTGATTAGGCGCTTCTGTTCATCTAGGGAGAGACTGGGGTTAATATTCAGGATTTTTCCAGACTCTATTTCGATAGGAATTCTTTTTGAATTTTTCAATACTAGGACTATATGCATGTCACTGATTAATGCTTCTTCCATGAGATTTTCTTTCTCTTCCTCACCTAGAGTAATATTTAGGATTTGATAAATTTATTTATTGACTGAAGTGGGTTCACTGATGAAATTATTAATGGCATCATCTTCAGTTTCATATTTAAAGGTTAAAGCCTTCCCTATCGTTAATAATGGTTGAACGCCCTCTTCTTCCTCTGGATCCATCCATAAAGGAGTTTCAGCTTCTAGGCTCGGTCGAGTTGGAGGACAGAGAGTGAGGTTATTTGTCTCAATGGCATCTAATATGGTCATAGACCCAGATCGGCAGCTGATGCAAGCATCAGTTATGGCTAACCAAGGTCTTCCCAGGATCAGTGGGTGCCCTCCTAGCTACAACTTAGGATTCAATTGTCGTGACATTAATCGCTACTCCTAAATCTACCAGTATGTTGGGTATCTGTGTATGCCTAATCTGCACAGTGACAGTGGGATTCCTAGGATCATCATATTTGGATAGAAGGGGTTTTCCCATTATTAATGTAGATAATTTCCCTATGACATGAACAATGGGAGGGTCTCTGGGTTTCCTTCCTGGTTTCCTTGTGCACAGATCCCGAACAGTTCTAGCATAGATAGGTACATCTTCAAGAGCTTGAAGAAGGGGAATTTTAACATAAATATTCTTTAACTCTCCTAAGAGGTTAAACTAAGGTTGTCCCACTACCTTTGGTAGCATTAATCTCTCGGGGTACAGTGGTTTCCTAACCAGCTGGGTAGGCTATGTGTCACTAGATATATTATTATGTGTTTCATCTGACACATTAGTGGGATGTTCAACATCTTCAATGATGTGGGTCGTATTATATAGATGTTTTGGATTCACCCCTTCTTCATGTACAGGGGATAGAACATCTTCAATGTTTACAGGCTCTACTACCTTTCTTGATCATAAGTGAATATCATTGCAAGGCACAAGAGTAAGGGAGTAAGCAGGCATGTTAACAGACTCAAATTGATGGATTGTTTTATTATTTGGGTTAGGATTAGGTTGAGCAAGTAGCTGAGGTCGTATCGACATGTTAGGGGCAGCATTGTTCTGCAATTGCAGCTGCGACTATTGGTAAGGTTAAGGATATTGAGGAGGGTATGGTTACTATTGATGTGGAGGTTGTTGAGGAAACTAGTTCCCTAGATGGAAATTCCTCCATCCATGAGACCAATAAGTTGGTTGGTTGGGTGGCTAAACCCAGGGATGCCAGGAGTTATAATTTTGCATTGAAGGTTTAGAGGGGTACCATTGAGGGTTAGAATAAGATGAAGGGAATTGTGTATTCATGTTCTGCATATTATTCCAATTATTCATGTTATTCAAAAATGGAAACGAGTCTGGAGTCATACCTTGATTTCGAGGCTGCCAGGGCTTCTTTTGTGTAGTAAAATAAGTTGGTTCCACCTCTAGAGTTGATGCCTACAGAATGGCCTTCACTTGGGGAAGTGACGAGCATGCTTTTGTGTCATGGTTCAGCTCGCATAGCTGACACACTTCTATCTTGTCTAGAAGGCACTCCT
>LPNX010385263.1:615090-626086 GCA_001517045.1 Pseudotsuga menziesii | reverse complement strand
CATTTCTGGTTCCGATTATTGCCAATTCATGAGTAATTTGTTAATAATTCTTTGATGATTTTGATTCCTAGTTCCTAGATCATGTGCAAGAATTAATACTCCTTTAGAGGGTGGTTCTTTCTACATCGAGGATAGAACACTCCCAGTGTGAGATCCTCCACTGCTTGTTTCTGCTTTGCCCTCAGGATATCTATTTCCAAGGAGATAAAGCTCATCATTTCTGTTTTAAAATTTTCAAGGAGATTTCCTATCTTTGCACGGGTGGATCCTCCATTAGATGAATTCTGAGTTTTGTCAAAGACATCACGTTCTAATTTTTCCCGCTTGTCTCGCTTGTTATTCCTGGAAGATCCCCTCGAGTACCTTTTACATAGTTCCACAATTTTCTCGAAAGGCTCCTTGGAGATATCCCCCTTTCCTAATAGGTTTAATATATCTAGGAAATCATCCCTAATCCTATGAAGTAGGATTATATTTACCACATCTAACCCCATATTAGTTTGTTCAGCTCTTTGCACATTATATAAAATCCTCTCAACAAAATATTCCAGACTTTTGTCCTCCTTCTGTACCATTTTAAACAATTCTTCTCTCTTGTCCTTCGTGTTGCAATATTCCTGATATTTTTCCAGGAACACCTGTTTCATCCTATCCCAATTAGTAACAGTTCTTCCTCCTAGGCTCATGAACCATCATAATGCATTGTCCTTCAGAGTGGCAGGGAAGAGCTTCAGCTTCTATGCATCGGTGGTGTAGTCATAGCTGCGATAGAGGATATCAAATTCGAAAATAAATTCATCTGGATCCTCTTCCGCTTTTCCATGAATGCGAGGCAACACCGATGGCGATATATTTTTCATAGGGGCTGTCCCTTCCGGTTGCTGAATTGGGATTTGAAGTGTAGCCACTGTCCCTTCAGGAAGGGAATGATATTCATGGTGATGATTTTCTCCCATTACCTCTTCCTCGTCAGATTCATGTCTATTACTCATTTCTTCTTCTGTTATCTCCTCTTATTTCTTCCACTGATCAACAAATTTCTGATGGAACTGTGTCCACTCTTCTTCAATTACAACCTTCTCGTTAATGTAATATATTAGATCTCGATCAGCAGATCCTGCAGTACTGACTCTATCTTCTTCTACAGGGATATTCGAGGGTGTTGTAGCTGCTCGTGTGTTCTCCACTGTAGATCATGACACTGGAACTCCAGGATTGGTATGGATTCTTCTGATAGTTGCTTCTTGTTAGCGAGCCCTAGTAGAAGAATTGGTTCTATCAACTAGATCGTCAATGAATGTCCTTCTCCCCAATTCTAGACCTCACCGACGACCTCGACCACTTGCACTGTTAGTATTTGGTGGGGTTTTGGGATTTGTAAGATGGTCACGCTTTACACTTCTTGTATTCATGCAACCCAAATCATTCCAATAGAAAAATTGAAGAAGAATGAATAGAAATAATTACAGGATGCGACTATGATAGTGTTTAATACTTATCCTCCCCGGCAATGACGCCAAAATGTTGGGCACCCGATATGCAAGTTAATTACAGCTAACATACAGAGCGTTCAATATTTATTGTCAACCCAGGGAAGTATTTTATTTCAAGGATAGCATGCACTGTATATGCTTAAACACTAAGTTGTTGTAAATAAAAAATCCCATTCTCTGCTCAGCTACGTTCATCCCAAGAATCCACTTAATCTAGTTTACCTTCTAAGGAATACAACCACAATTACCTTCTATTGTTCTTAATCTAGAATTGAACAATTCATGAAATCACATCTAGATTACTTTTGCACAAAATGGAGTCATGTTTACCAAATCATCTAATGATTTACCCAACTATCTTGATCTGATTATTCTAGAAATCCAAAAGACATGAATTGAGTTCAGCTAGTCTAGGAATTCAGAGTACAGGAATTGAGTTCAACTATTCTATGACTTCAAAGTATAGGAATGAAATTATGCAACCATAAAAGCAAGGGAAAAACTGCAAGGATTTATAGAAACACAATAAAAAGATCTAAAGATGAACATAGCTATTATAGCTACCACACAGTTGCATAAGGAACAATTACCTACACAGTCGACTGTCACACCATGCCACTACAGATTTCCAAGAGATGTAATTAATAACACACTATAAATCCACAAATGTTACAGCTTCCTATGAAGAAATGAAATTCGCATCACATCACACAACAAAATAATTAAAATTCCTAATTTAACTCAGAAATCCCTGTGGGAAGGCAGACCTAGCTTTCACATAGAGATGCTAGATATAACGCACGTTAAAACCCTTAGATTTGAAGTAACTCATTGTATTAAAAAGGCATATCAATTACACAATCCTCAGTCGCAGCTAATACAATAAATTGGTTAAGGGTTCAACCCCTGGCTCAGAACAGTTCCCCATATTTATACAATGTAAATCATAACATCCTATCCCTATTATTGGGTAGCCATGAATATCTCTGATCTTCAGGTGCCCTAAATTACAACAATTGTTACAACCGTGGCAGGATGAAAGTAGGAAATATAGGGAAACTGTTAATTGACCCAAAAATAATGATATCTTCAGATCAGAACTATACACGAGCAGCAGCGCACTGTTGACCTCCAAATCTGTCGCATTCTATTGCATCTATCCTCGTACAGCTTTGCCTGGAAGAATATACTGAGACCGCATTCTGGATGGTGATCATCTTGAGCGATGAATGTCCATCCTTTCCTTAGCATGTTCAGCCCGCTATACCTGCAATCTCTATATCTCAAAATACCTTTATAAACCATCATATGTTAGCATATTTAAAGATATAAAGCCTTAATTACCACAATCATAAGCATTATTAAAATAAGACAATAAGCAACCATACCTTGGTGACTTGAGGAGCAGAGTGAGGGAAAAACATCTATTTAGCATGCTCAATGGGGTAGGATAAGGCAAAAAGAGGTGGATAAGGATGGTAAAAAAGGGGCCATTTCTGGGCCCAACACTTTGCAGGTAAAGAATTTCATCCCTTTCATCACAAGAATTTTGCCCCCATCCATCATTTTATCCATTTTATCAGACATGTGGTTCTTCGTGTCTTAGCCACACTAACAGTGTAGATAATCCTTTGACAATAGCACTACTATTGAATATAATTAGACCCCTAACCACATAGGTGTCTGTCTCATGACAGTTCAACCCTTTTCACATTGTAACTGCACGACAACACACTAGTGAGTATTTCTTCCATGCACTAGTGAGTCTTTATTCCACGCGATAGCATGTCTATTAATTTTTTTGCCACACTGTTGTCATTTATTTGATTTTAATCAATTTTAGCAACAATTTTGAAACCCCATTGTTGCTCACAAAAGAACTAGGACTAACTTAACTTGCAATAATTACTTTTGTTTTTAGTCATTATCCCATCTAAACTAATATTAGGAAGTAAAGGGGTCATCCCTCGAAATATACTTATGTAACCACCCATGAATATTTCAATGGACCTCATTGTTGTTGCTAGTATTCAAGAGTTCTCATATTTTTTTTGTTTACTTGACATCTTTAGTTAAAGTAGTGTAGAAACCACTTTTTGCACACAAGCAAGAACTTAAAGAATCTCATCTCCCAAAGTATGGTCTTCACCTTGCATTTCATACGATCTTGGTGAGCCAGAAATGAGAGTGAAGTGTGAAATAACTTCATTTGAACAAATATCATTTGTTTCTTTTTGTAAGCATAATTAGTATCTTTAGATCTCAAGTTACAATATCCATTCCATTTTGTTTTGAGCACTTTATTTAATTAAAAACAATATGATTTTCTTACATCACATGTGATTTCCCACTTGCACACATTAAGGGACCTAAAGAATCTTTCAAAAATAGTATGATATTCACCTTGCATTCCATACAATCTTGGAGTATAAATAATAGCTCTGATGCTATGAATAAATAGAGCCTTGATGGTGAGAAGAAGCATAAGATGTAGATCTAGATATAAGATAATTCTCACAAGCATGCACAAGAAAAATAGAGAGACGAATAAATAGATTGAATACAAGAGAAGAATATTAATTGACTATTGATCAAATGAATTGATTATTCATTGATAATTATTACAATAGTAATGCAACCTTATAAAGGAAAATTGAGTTGCTAGAAGACAAATCATAGGTGACTAAATCACTTCCCAAAACTATAAAGGACCCCACAAATTGGCTAAATCATGAGTGGTTGAAAAACATGTTAATCATGGAATCTGGAGAGAAAATAACAGAGGATAGGTTGGCAATAAAAGATAGTAGTTTCCTAGTTGACTAGCTTTAGCTTATCCATTGAAAGGCAGGAATAAAGCATGATAAAGACATAATCTACAAGAAGACACAGTTACTAAATCAAGAAGTCAATAATCTAGGAAGGATCTAACCATAATTAGGATAAAGGAGCTGCTGGGGTATATATGGCAAGCGTTGACCAAGGGGTGCAAGTAGATGCCAACTATCTAGGCTAGTGAATAGGAAATTAATAAAAAAATGATTAAATATTATTATCTTAATTATAAAGTGGTTTTATAATATTCCAACACACCCCTTTACGTGTGAATTTATGATAGAGTTATCTGGAATAATTAGAAATATAGATGCACATAGGTGCACATAGGGCCCAACAATAAGGCTATGGTCACCCTTTACAATTATTCATGTCCAAAAAAAGTGAGGAAAGAGGAAAAACCACATGGGAAAAATCCTCCCTCGAGAAAGGAAAAGACACAAAACTGAAAAACATGTCGTCAACATATCATTTTCTTCACTTGAATGAGCTGACTGAACTACTTCTGATATAAGAATTTGATGAAGAAGTTCCATGATCATGCGTTAGAGTGTAGTATTTGAAAGAAAGAAGATGAGAGACTCCTTGTATCTCATCATATTATGAAGTATGATCATTATATGAATGCTTATTTATACTATCATACTCTGATATGAAAAAATAATCTGAAAAGGAAAATGTATATGTGCATACTCCTTCCCAAAGAGTAGAAAAATCAACACAATCAGTTCCTTGTATAGGTGCAAAATGGTTATGTGGGCCATGTATATTCTTTTCAAACTGATGTAGCACCTTCCCAATTATAAAATGAGGTTGAAAATACTGTGATATATCAGAAATATTATCACATGGAACAACAAAGGCCACAGGTTTAGTGTCTCCATGAGGATTTAGGACTAGAGTAGGAAAAGGATGAGCAACTAGGAAAAACTAAGGAGTGCAAAAATATGATGGATGGATGGAATTGAGATATGAAACATAAGTTTTTAGAATATATCAAAACATGTGAAACATAATTCCAATGATGATTAATGTTATGGATAACCAACTAGTGAAAAATAGACAAGACTTGAAACAATTTTATATAAGTAACATTGCATAGGAAACCAATGAGGAATCAACTAGTGAACTTGGAGTTTGTATAGTCTTAGGAGTATTCAAAGGTATGGTAGATGGTATGGATGACGTGATAAATGAATATCATCCTTAAAAATTTCTTCTAAATAAGAATTATAAATATTTTAATGGAGTGAGAAAGAGATTCTTAACGAGAATGCAGGATCTAGTGAAAAATCACAATCATTGGGAGATGAATCTAGTACACTGATAGGTGGATTATTCAAGAAAGAAACTGATATTTTGTATTCTGATATATATAAAAGTGAATCTATATCATATATGTGAGGAAAATATTTAAATCTTGAACTTAATGCATAGTTCATATTACCTTGGGACTGCACACTATGACAGTGTTCTGAGGATTCAACAGGTTTCTCTAGCTTGCATAGAAATTCAATGTTATGCTTCTCAAGTAACTGAGACATGATTTCCATATTCTTCTTGACACATTTCTTCTCTTGATAAATCCATTTCTACAATAAGAACACTTGGATGTGCTCCCTTTCTTGTTGTCTTTGTTCATTGAACCTTCATTAGTAGGATTCAAACTTTCATCTTCATTATTTGACTTTGACTTCTTGTCTTTCACTATTTGATGCTCTTTTGATTTTTCATTATTACTTCATTGAAATATGAGAGCATGATAGTTGCCTTTGGAGGATCTTAGAGAACACATCTAGATCAATTTATCTTTATCCTTTGTTAGTGAATCAAATAATGTACTCAAATAAGACATTTTCCAAATAGAAATAGCAAGCCTAGTAGCATGAAAAGCTGACACAAAAATTGAGTATTCAGGACCCAATTTTGATAGAATAAAAATAATAAATTGATCTTCCTTCTTCTCAATCTCACATTTCTTGAGAAATATAACAAGTACTTTTATTTGGTAAAGAGTCCTTCAATGGATTCAAAGCTTCTTGGAATCAATGAGAATAACTCATTCTCAAACTGATGTGCTCTTATGTCATCTTGTACTCCAAAGAGAGAGTCAAGTTTGGTCCATACTTTATTTGGAGTGGTAGAACCATATAGATGAAAGAGTAGATCAGGATAAATAGAGAGGAAAATAAACCCATAGAGTTCATCCAACCTATTATTCAACTTATATTTCTCAACAATAGCATTATGCTCATTCTCTAAAGCCAAAGTAACTATGTATAGTCCCTTACTACGCAATATAATGCCAATTTTGGATTTTCATTCATGATAGTTGAAGGGAATCAGGATCCTAGATGAAGAGGATTCCATGCTAAGGATATGATGCAATCAAGAAGATACTCTCTACAACCTACACAAATAAAAAAACTAGGATAAAAATTTGTAATCTCAATTCAATCTCTTCTTCAGAGAGGAATAGGAGACTAGATTTTCTTTGATGTAGAGAACTGATAGATCCTCAACTCTATAGAACTTAAGAAGCCTTGAATTTTGATACCATGTAGAAACAGAATCTCTAATACTATGAATAAATATAGCCTTAATTATAAGAAGAAGCACAGGATGTGGATCTAGCTACATGATAATTCTCACAAGAATGCACAAGGAAAATAAAGAGAAGAATAAAGAGACTAAATACAAGAGACGAATAGTAATTGACAATTCACCAAATAAATTGATTATTCATTTATGATTCATTTATAATTATTACAATAGTAATAACGAAAATTGAGTTGTTAGAATACAACTCATGCTAGATCATAAAGCATACTTACTAAAATATAATAAACCCCCATAGGTGATTAAAGCACTTTCCAAATCTATCAAAGACCTCACGAATTGGATAAAACATGAGTGAGTTGTCATGAGTGATGGAAAAACATGATAATCATGGAATCTCGAGAAAAAATCATGGAGGATGGGTTGGAAACAAAAGACACCAGTTTCCCAGTTGACTAGCTTTACCATGTCGACTAAAAGGCAGGAATAAAGTAGGATAAAGACATAATCTATAGGAAGGAGAAGTTACTAAATATGGAATTTAATAAATTATGCGGGATCTAACCAAAATCAGGATAAAGGAATTCCCAGGGTATATATGGCAAGTGTTTACCAAGTGGTGCAAGTGTATGCCAACTATCTAGTCTAGTGTATAGGAAATTAATAAAAAATGAATAAATGTTGTTATCCTATGTATGGAGTGTGTTTATAATATTCCAACACTTGGTGAATTAGATAGGAAGGGAATTGTGAAATAACTCCCTTAAACACCTTAATTCAATCAAAACACATTAAATCAACCATTGTAAATGCCAACCAACGACAATCCTTCGTGGGAGGTCATAAAACAACATTTTAGTTTGGTAGGATTGATTGGGCTAAGCATCCAAACAACACCCACCATGGTGCTCAAATCATGTGGAGACAATACCTCTAGGTGGCCTTAACTATATGATAGTCATACTAAATTAACTTATATATATTGATCCCTTTGTGTAGACACACTGGTGGAAGCATTTAATATCTAGAAAGGATTGTTATGCTACCTGGGACATCTCTGTGTTCCTTCAAGTGAGGGTGTGAAGCTTATAGTCAAGTGGTAGGGAACATTGGCAACAAAAATATAGTGGTGGTATTGCATAAGTATTTTTATTGGTGCAATCTCCGACAATAATTCGACCGATATATAATAAGTTACACTCCATGTGCCCTCGCAAAACCTCCAATAAAAGTAGGGATTTTACACCCCTCTGTCTACTTCCACTAGGCCATGGGAATCCATATCCATGGATTACATGTCAGGAATACCTTTAACAAATAATGGCAATGACAGTGTGTTTGTGGTTGTAGATTGTTGTACAGGATTATACACCTAATAACCTAAGGTCTGGGGTTACCAACATACTCAATTACTTGCAGACAATTGACTCTTAAAGCACAGAATAAGAAATAGGAAGATCAAAGGACTTACTTGTTAAACGAAGGTCGATCCTTGCTAATCTTCTTCTTCACTGTTCCACTTCCAAAGTCTTCAGGATTTTTCCTCTTTCACCTACCAAGAAACACTTTTCCAGATACAAGATGATTCATATATGTATAAGCAGGTTAGATAAATCACATATAGATGCAGAAGCATAAATAATTATCAAACCACAAGACATGAAACACATATGGAAGAAGTAATCTCTTTATTATCAATAATGGAAAGAGTTCAGATACAACCCAACGCCTGAGACAAGGACTCCTCTGCAACCAAAGGATTCTAAGTTCACTGCTCCAAAGACTTCTATATAAACTCCACCAGCATAACTTTGCTCTCCAAGTGTAAGTCCGTGAGACCCTCACCAAGGCCTATATTTATATGGGTGAAATAAGGCAGTTCTCGAAGGTTAGGAAGGTTACAGCAGTTAAGGAAATTAAGTTAAATAACTTAACTAATATCCCATTAGCGCGAGTATTTTTATGTTTTAATGTTGAGACACATTCGCGGGTCTGTAGTAGATAAACCCGCGAATGACTCGTGACTATGTATAAGTGCAACCCACGAATACATGGATTCGCGACTTGCTGAACAGGAGACTCGCGAGCGATGTGCGAGTTGTATAAAATGATAGTTGCGAATACATCTCAATATAGGCAAATGACAAAGTAACTAGGTGGATGGTAAAAGAATGTATTTCATGACAAGCCAATCTATAGTATTTTGGGAAAACCTCTATCCATAAGTGTCCTTTTGTGTGCCAACATGAGGGATGTTGGCACTCGGATGGAGAGGTGCCATTCAGGTGTATAACAGATGCCCCCTAATGTGTGAGGTCAAAGGGGAACGATGGCTGAAATACATTATAATATTCATCTTTGGAGAACTCAGAAATCCAATGGAGCAGAGAGAGTACCTGAAACAAAGCATAATAATGTCATATACAAAGTTACATCTGAGGATACTATGTTCAATTTACTGGAACATTAGCTCCTGTACAAGGGTGATTCCATGAAGATGGGTAACACTTTTTGGCCAAATTTGGCGATGAAAACCTAATTTTTTACTCATGTGCTAGATAGAAGCCCTCAAAACGCATATATGCCATGTGAATTTTGACTTGCAGTAAAAAAACAAATTGTAGAATATTATGTTGGCTTCATAGTGATATTTTTTTTAAAATATTCCGATGTCATTTAATGTGTAAAGTTTTGCATTTAATGAACTGTGTGACCTTAAAATTTGAAGAAGCTAATAAGTGGCTCGTGTCCACGTAGAGTAATTCAATCTTGCATTAATAATTTTAAAAAACTATTTATATGAGCATGATATACATAAAATGCAGTGTGATGTGCATATTTTTTTGTTAATTTTTTTCGCATTATACAATTATTTATTATTTTTCGAAAGTGACCACATTCGATTTCAGCATCGTTTTAAACACATATTTGTCCACAAAAAGAAATTTTTTCTATTTCTTCAAAAATTGAAAAACCAAAGATACCCTTTTGAAGAGGACACGTCGATATGTGATGTGTGCATTTTTAAGAATTTTTTGGCTGTGTATTTTTAACTCTGCGGATTTTTCTTTGAGCTGCTTCGAAGTTGCAGTGTGGTTTTCTAAGTATAAGTTTTAGAAGTAATTAAAAAATAAATAGCATATGAATGCCAAAATGCGTGTATGATACGTCAATGGATAGAATATTCGTTGGTGAATCTATTGGTATCAACTCCGCTCAGTTATGTGCTAGGAATGGTAGGGTTTACACCTCTTCAAGGCACAGGAAATTTTCCATTTGTTTGAATGAGGGCTAAGTCTGTTTTTTTAAGCCCTCGACCGAGGTATGAACCTCGACCGAGGTATCTAAATACCTTGGTCGAGGTATTTAAATACCTCGACCGAGGGTTTGTAAATCCCGCAATACCTCGATCAAGGTATTTAAATACCTCGACTGAGGTATTTAAATACCTCGATCGAGGGCTTGATAAACCCTCGGTCGAGATATTAAGACCTCGGTCGAGGGCTTAACAAGCCCTCGACCGAGGTGTGTTTTTCTATTTTTTCCGAAATGCGCTTGCCAAAAAGTGTTACCCAGGTCCGTGGATTCACCCACAATATTTGATTACATCATATGATATAGGTATAAAACCACGTATATTACAAAGGTGGATCGAAGCCACAATATACAATAATGATGAGTCTTCAAAGATCTGGGAGCTATATAGATAGATCGAACATATTCTTGCGCAACTTAGTCTATATGTGAGAGACTAAGGTCTTCATAAAATATCCCAAAGAACCAGTACAATCCAAGCCATGTGAATAAGGGTAAGCTAAAGTCGAACATGGAGAGGATTCAACAGTGTGTCAATCAATAGGTGATAATTGACAACTGAAGCAAAGGAGTTCACCAATGATGAAAGTAAATCCAGAGGTATGATCGTCAAAAATATAGGTCTTCATCATCAGGAAGTACTGAAACGAAACCATGCTGTGATAAGGAAGGCAACATATCCTCCAACGGATCACAAGAGTGACTAGGAACTGGGCAAAAGAAGGGAGACACAAATAGATAGCAGATATAACAATGATGGAATCAGGTGATAGATCAGAAATTGGGTAAAGTCC
>LPNX010385263.1:585592-614841 GCA_001517045.1 Pseudotsuga menziesii | reverse complement strand
TGAAGAGATGGGAAAATAATGCTTGATACACTGATCCGTGGATTTAATGAGCCCGAACTAGTACATGCTCAAATGGTGTTTTCACATTTAGAGAGTCTGAAAACACCAAAGAAGACTCCAGGGGGGTCCTTTTTCGTCCAATTTAGTCTCCTGAGGCCAAAAAAGTATAAAACAAACCACAGAAGAACTCTTTTAACTTCCGAAGAAGAAAAGGCGCACCTTTTTCGTACTCAATCAGGGAGGTCCGAAAAAGGTTAAATTACCACCTACCCAACGCTCCTTCCAAAACAGCATAAGATAGCTTGAGTTTTACGAGTGTGAAGGAAAGCAAGATCACTCGGAAAGATCCATTTGGTTACGAGAAATGGGGCTTACAACAATAAACTCATTGCTTTGTTCTATATTGTTTAACGAGCATGACAAATACACAAAGTACACTCAGAATATTTTTCATGTTTGGGTCCAGAGCACGAAAAAGAGAAAACTAAGCTCAAAACGGGTGTTCCTTTTCCGTAAATTTAGTCCCTCAGGTCCGGAAAAGTGATAAACCTATACCTGAGGATACTCTTCTCATTTCAAAAGAAAAGAGAGTGATCATTTCTCATATTATTTCGCATGGTCCGAGAAAGAGATAACCTACCACCAATGCGGATTCCCGTTCACATATTCTTAACGATCTTGAACGAACGAGATAACTCGGCAGTCAAGTCTGTTTTGAAGGAGTCAGACCTGGGCCTAAAGAAACTCCATAAGGTCAGGGAGTCCTATAAAGGGATAGCTTGTAAAAAGAGATTCAGAAGAAGCTCTATTTGGCGTGAAAAATAGCTATGAGGAAACCCCTCGGCCTGAAACAGTGACGACATGAGTATCAAAGGATGGCAAAGGCATAATAATATGACACCCATGAAATAAGGATCCTAGCCACGGAAGAACAATGGTAGAGACAAGGGACTAATGGCTTAGGATACCATAGTCCGTGGCAAAACATTGAATACTAAGGTTAATGTGGAGTGATAAGATACCAACATGTGTTGGAGATAGCAAAACCACCCTATAGAAGTATCAACACTTTGTAAAAGTTGGTAAACTTGTTCTAAGGCACAAAGAGGGTGATATTAGTCAATTGACATTTCAAACTATACAAAAAGATCCACTTTACAAAATTTTATTTCTATAAATAGCGTGAAAATTAAAACATTTCTCACCATTTGCACTTTTTGGACCAAAAAGGAAAGTTTACCCTCTATCTTTGATCGATTACCGTGGACAATTGGAACGTCGGAATTCAGATCCGTCAGTTGCAGGTAACTCTACACCCTAAACCCTTCAATTTGATCCAAACAAATATAAAAATTAATGGTTGATTCAGTATTTTACATCATCCCAAATTATATAAGGGCGCATTCGCGGGTTGCAAAGAGTAAAAGTCGTGAATACGGGTTTTACTCGCGAGTTGTCGAACTAGGAAGTCACGAATGACTCGCGGCCTGCCTAACTAGACAGTCGCGAGTGCTGCGCGATGGGTGAAAACTCAAAATTAATGCTCAATTTTTTATTTTTAAAGATGAAATACTGAACCAAATTGTGTGTATTTTCCAGGAAAAATATGGTGCTGGAGTGGAGGGAAAGAGAACATGAAATAATGGATCATGCGACACCCCAAAGTGCGGCCGTAATACAAGCATTGAGAACTTGCGGGCTGTTGAAGTTCTTTTGCACATCGCGCATGCGGTCAAATGTCCGCTTACCGGAATTCATGGTCAACTACTGGGATCATGACATGGGGATGTTTAATATTCAAGGTGAGACTTTGGAGCTTACCGTACAGGATATATATTTCATAACCGGGTTATCACAACGGGGGGCACCGGTGAACTTGGAGGGCACTGGCAGGGGCGGAGACCCCTTGAGTGTCCAAAACTATGTTGACATGTTCTGTACACCAGGTATGCAAAAGAGGGGCAGCAGTGTTATTATTGCAGACATCCAGGATTTCACACTCCAGGTTCTAGCTAGTACTATTGTGAGACTTGCAGGGTCATCAAGGTTGCATATGGCCACCAGGAATCAAATGAGGGTGGCGGTTGATTGCTTTAGAGGTGCCCTCTATGATTGGTGCTCGGGAGTGCTCCCCATCATGAAGAGGCAACTTTCCGACTGTAGGAGAGGAAGACGCAAGAACTTTGGTTATGCCAACATACTAGTAGCGTTCTTCTTTGAGAGGGTACCAGCTATGAGCCCTGCGATACCACTACAGGTCCAACATCCATGTCAGCCGAGGCTGAGCCGGTGGGGAGACATCTTCCTCCGTCAAGGAGGAGGAGACATAGTACATAGCGTCTACGATGATGAATTTTATGTATGGTGGGAACGACAACTGCCGGCGTTGGAGCAGTTTCCATACGCTGGGATGGATTTCCTAGGTGATCCCGACCTTGTCCTCCCTCCGGGAGGAATATGGGGTGAGATGGGTAAGCGATTTTTTAATTTTTGATCATTTTCAAATTTTTATGAATTTTCAAATGATAGAATATATACATATGTACAAGTCCTAATCCTAGTCATGCATCAAAATGCAGATATTGGACCAGTTTGTCTTGAAGGGCACCCCCGGATGTTTGTGCGACCGGTTGTAGGAGGAGAACCAGGATTAGTTCGGGTACTAGAGGGGAAGCTGGCCAGGCTGACCCAGTGAGTACCTATGATACGGATTGAGCACATACCTATAGCGATGCAGGATTTTGTAGTAGGGGTCCACCGATATGGCTATGACTGTTCAGGCGAGTAGCTAGAGTAGTACTTGTCTACAGAGATGCAATGGAGGCTGCCGAAGCTGAGGAGGCTGAGGAAGCCAGGGTGCCTAGAGATCACAGGGACCAAGGTGCCCCTAGTGGCCATGGCGGGAAGGCTTAGTTCTAGGGCATTTTTATGGATGATGATCCACATTTTGTATATTTTGAATATGACGGGATCTACGGATCAGACTCGACCTATCTATGACAGATATTTTACATATATATATATATATATATATATATTTGGTTGTCGGTTTATTTACAAGTGTTTTTACATGTTTGCTGTATATTTTATGAAATGTGTGTGAGATTCCAGTCCAAAATATAATTAGCATATGCATCAGTCGATGAATTTTGATTTCGTGGAATATGATTAAAAGTAATAACTTCAAAATGTCTTTCCAGTAAACAAATTTGCATGAACTGATGTAACAAGGTAGGATTCCGTACCTGATAAGCTCGTTTGAGCTGGGAAACTACCAACTGAGAATCCAAACGGACTTCAAGTTGGGTGATGCCACGTGACAAAGAATCCCATAGGAGCTCAATAACAGCCCTATACTCAGCAACATTATTAGAAGCAGGACCAAGACAAGCGCCACCCGCGGAAACAAGCTGTCCTGTGGGAGAATAGATAACCCATGCTGCTGAAGCCAGGTTGCAAGTATGACGGCTGGCGCCATCAACGAAACCTACATACATTTCAGAAGACATCTGCAACAACCAACAGATAATATAAAAAACAAAACTGACAACCTAATGTACATAAAAAATACATACACTAAAATACAAGAAAAAGTGCTAAGCCTAAGCATAGTACTTCTTCAGGTAGAGCCCATTTCTAGGCTTAGGAAGCTTATTCCCATCATAATCCACTAATTCATATGTGCCTTTACTAAAAAATTTTGACACGACATAGGGTCCTAACCACATAGCCTTTAATGTTCCTGCCCCCAGAGGTTCTTTATCTTGGTCCCAAAGAAAGACAAGTTCCCCTTCAGAGAAAACCCGAGGCTTGACCGTTTTATCATATTGAGATTTAACCCTATTCTTATGAGCCTGATTTGCAGTCAACGCATCTCTACGTTGTTCATCAAGGTGTTCTAAGTGTACCAGACATTCTTCAAGCTCAGTCGTATCAGGTAACACATGAATGGCTATCTGCAAGGATGGGATTTCGCATTCAATCGGAGTGACTGCTTCCACCCCGTGAACGAGTTGGAAAGGTGAATAACCCATGGCAGTCTTAACATTAGTTTGGTAAGCCCAAAGAGCAGGATATAACATGATATGCCAATTAGAACAGGCTGTATCAATTGTCCATTTAAGGATAGTTTTCAAAGTCTTGTTTACAGCTTCAACCTGACCATTTGCTTGCGGATAGTATGGAGAAGAATGCTCTTGTCGAAATCCGAGCATGGTGATCAGTTTCGTCATCATGTTATTTTGAAAATGACTGCCATGGTCAGTGACAATCACTTTGGGAATACCAAACCTTGCAATAATTTGATTGAAAAAAAAGAAAGCTGCAGTTTCCCTGTTATCTTTGAAAGTAGGCATTGCCTCTACCCATTTCGTAAAATAGTCAACGGAAACAATGATGTATTTATGCCCCCCAGCTAAGGCTGGGTTGCATGTCATGTAATCAATCCCCCATTTCATGAAGGGGCCTACCGAGACAACAGGAAATAACGGAGCAGGATGCGACCGCATTTTTCTGGTGTAAAGCTGACATGGATGACAGCGCTTCACGGCTTCCACACAATCTTTAAAGATCGTGGGCTATAAATAACCAGCACGCAAAATATTCTGGGTCGTTGCTAACCCAGATAAATGACCCCCACATGCTCCACTATGAGAATCATTTAGGACAATCTTCGCTTCCTCATGAGTAAGGCAGCGACGCAAGATGGAATCTACCCCTCATCGATATAATGTATCTCCTATAATGAGGTAGTTCTTGGCATGAAGGCATAACTTACGTCGTTCCTCCCTAGAGTAAGCGGCAGGATACTTCAAAGTCTGGAGATATATAAGAATATCCCCGTACCAAGGATCAGAGGTAGATATTAAGAAGATGTGCTCATCTGGGAATGAGTCATCCTCGACCGCTACATTTTCTTCAATGGGAAATTCTGCTATTAGCTTAGCAAAAACTAAGGAATTTTTAGACTTAGCGGACTGAAAATCCAAGTCAAACTCCTGGAGAATGGCAATCCATTTGTTGAATTTTTCCCCAACAATTTGTCGGGATAAAACATATTGGAAAGGATTCACATCCGCCACTACCGTGGTGATCCTCAGTAAAATGTAATGGCGCAACCTTTGCACAGCATAGATAGCTGCTAAGGCTAACTTCTTGACGTGGGAGTATCTAAGCTCAGGTCCAGCCAAAGCACGACTAAGATAATAAATGACATGCTCAATGAGCTTATCGTCTTCCTGAACTAGCACTACCCCAATGGTTGACTCCGACGCGGCCAGATATAATATAAAATCCCTAGAATAATCTGGTGGGCATAACAAAGGAGTCGATAGCAAAGCTTTTTTCAATGCCTCGAATGCAAGTTGTGCTGTTTCATCCCATACAAAAGGAGTGTCTTGTTTGAGCAAGCACATGAAAACTTTAGTGATCTTGGCATAATTAATGATAAAACGTCGAAGAAAGTTGGACTTTCCTTGCAGGCTTTGAAGTTGCCTAAGAGAACGAGGAGGAGGCAGATTTACAATGGCCTCAACTTTTAAAGGATCCACCTAGATGCCTCTACTAGATACGATGAATCCGAGTAATCTTCCCGACTCGACACAGAAAACACACTTGTGGGGATTCAAGCGAACTTTATAGTATCTACATCTTTCAAAAATCAACCTCAAATGGTCTGGATGCTAGACCCTCTTGCGAGAATGTGCAGGCAGGTCATCAAGGTAAGGTTCAACAATGGCTTTTATGTCATGAAAAGCAAATTTCATGGCTCGTTGAAAGGTAGCCCCAGCATTTTTCAATCCAAAGGGCATTTTTCTATACGCAAATGTACCCCAAGGGAAAATGAAAGCAGTTTTATGTTGGTCTTCTGGTTTGATTTGGATTTGATTGTAGCCGGAGAAACCATCCATAAACGAAAACACTTCACTCCCCGCACATGCATCTATGATCTGGTCAATGAATGGTGTGGGGTAGTTATCCTTGGGACAGGCTTTATTGAGATCTCTAAAGTCAGTACAAACATGAATAGTCCCTTACTTTTTATCAACAGGAACAGGGTTGGATACCCATTCAGTCAAAGCTATGGGATATATAAAACCAGCTTTCAAGAGCTTCTCAACTTCTGCCTTCACAGCCACCGCTTTACATGGGTTCATGGGGTGTAATTTATGTCGAACCGGCTTGGCATCAGGATAGGTTCGGATTTCATGTTGGACAATAGATGGATCAATGCCTGGCATCTCCTCATATGACCAAGCAAAGATATCGCAGAATTCCTTAAAAAGGGCAGTATAGATGGCAATCTCCTCCGGAGAGCAGTTTGCACCTATATAGATGTTTTCCACGACATCTGGGTTCACAGAGATATTGATAGGTATAGTGGCGGAAATGTTTGCCATATTCCCCTCAGCAAACACCCCTTCCCTAGGCAAAGGGTTGATAGGTACCTCAATATCATCTGACAGTCTCACCTTAAACTCTTGATTTTCTATCTTGCTCAGATCTGGAAGGAAATAGGATCGATGATGAAGATCCTCACAAATCTTATCACATCCGCTCATAGCTTCCAAAATAGCTTCATCGGAAGGAAAAACAGTATCTAAGCAATCTATGGAATATAAAGAGTTTTCCGCCCATGCGGGCAAATAGACTTCTTCCAGATCACCCGAGACTAAAAGAGGATCTGGAATGGGATCAGTAGTAGCTTCAATGATGGCTTGATAAGCTACCTCTACTGCTGATAAGGGCACTTCTGGTTCATGGGGAGTTGGGAGGACCCAAGGATCAGTCCTATCACCAGCTGTAGTGATGGACTTCCCCACAGTAGTAGAACCAATGTAGTTCACCAGGGTTGGAAGGTCAAATGTGCCCATTAATGATGCGTACATTCCAGCTCCCAAGCTCTGTGCAGCAGGTTTGACCTGATCAACCAATGGCACAGTGGATTCCTTAGACTCTAAACGGCCTTTTCGGGTAAAATCAAGCTGGTCAACAGTAACCAACTTGGAAAAACCACTACACGAAGAACAACCGATGCAACAACAGACATTGCATAAGTCTAATTCCTTCCCAAAAGCAAATTATAGTCCAAGGAATTTGCCTGCCAATTTAAGCTCGAAAGCCGGTAGGATACCATGAGGACAGAAGGATATTCCATCAAAAGCAGTAAGTAAAGTGTTTGATGGGACCAGCTCTGGGGCTCCAAGAGCTTTCCAATAGGTCAGGGACATAACACATGTAGAGGCTCCTTCATCAACAACTGCCCTTCCAATGGTCTTACCACCATGGATGAAATCTATCGATAGGGCTACATGGTAAGGCAGGCGAATTTTAACATCAGATAGATTGAATTTTGCCATGAGACTCGAAGAATCCATGCTACCTAAAGCTGCTAAGAGAGCATCCTGCTGGGCAGGACAACTCTATAACACCTCTAAAGCTGACATTGCACACGGGGTTTGAGCCAAGTCTTCAACCACTGAGTAGTTTGAAGCAACCCTAGCATTAGGGTTATGCAAAGTCTTCTTGAAAACACCTTTCAGTATCTTCGGCATAGTTTCGGCAGGCTTCTCTATCGTGAGAGGGTTGGAAGGTTCAACTACAGCTTTACCCTTCTCAGAAGTCTCAGTTTCATATTTTTTGTTCCTGGTTTGCAAAAAAGTCAAAGATCGAACCATGTTGATATAATTAGGGTCAGGGGCAGTTTGAGTGCCCCCTGCTACATTAGAAGTTGAAGCAGAGTTCTGTCCTTGGGGAAATGGGTCCTTCAGGACAGCCGGTTGTTGAGATTTGAGCAGCTTCTGGGCTTGATCCATAAGGGGACAAAGGTGAGTAAGGTGGTCCTCTTGGCACAACTTACAAGGGAACTTGACCTTCTTCTTTTCTTTTTTTCCCCCATCAACATTGTTCGCAGGTTTGGGATTGTTTTGGTTTCCCTCTCCTTTCTTACCTTTCTTCTTCTTCCCGCCGGGCTGATGATTTCCCTTAGAATAAGTTTGCGCAAAAACATTTGCATTTTGGGGAGAGGGGGCAGCATTTGCTGCCTCCGCCATAGACTGTTTGATAGACAACTGGTGAAGTTGTTTAGTTAAAGACTCTAGGGTGGGAGAATTGATAGACCCAACCACACCATCGGCGTGGGGTCCAGGCTTAGGCTTCTCTGCCTCGTACGAAGGCCTCGGTGCCTCGGGGATGATCTCATACAAGATCCCAGACTGTGAGTAAATCAAGTCTAACTACTGCGCCCTGAGTATGGCTTCCTCTTCATTCGTTACTCCTGATGTGGAAACATCCTTAGATATGTATGGCAACGGTGATTTAAGGAACCATTCTAATAGAAACTCAGGAGGAATGGTGGCTTTGATAAGGCTCTTTCGCCTCCTCCACTCTTGGATATGATATGAGATGTGGGTAGCCTTGTTTTTTCTAAAAGTAGACAACAATTCCATTCCGAAATCGTATCGAACCGGAAGCTAAAAGTGGCTAAGGAAAGCACTAGCCAAATCCCAGAAACTACTAAAGGTAGCAGAAGGCAATTCGATATACCACTTAGCCGCTGTACCAGTCAAGGTCCTCTGGAATATCCTCAATCTAATTGAATCCTCATTCAATGAATTGGAAGAACACCATAAGTGAAAAGTGGTGGCATGTGCCCCAGGATCTTCACCATCTTTACCTTCGAACTTAGGGATGTCCGATGGCAATTTGGTGGGAACAGGTGGCCACAAGGGGTCATGCTTCACCGGGTCATTCATCAACTTTGACAAGTCTGGCAAGTTTAAAGTTGCCAGGAAAGGAATTTTGGGCCTAACCGGGGTAGTAAATGTGCCAACTTGGGGATTCGAGGGACCTGCCCCCGAATTCCCATGGGTAAAAGTGGGGTTGCGCCTAGCCACCGGTTGTGAAGTGGGAAGGTTGCTTTGAAATGGATTCCATCCGTAAGCCACAGGATTTTGTGTGGGAGGTGCAGTGTAAGTGTTTTGGGCCTTCCCCATAGAAGCAGGGGTCTAAAAGACTAGAGCAGGTATCCCTCCGCTAAACACCGAAAAGGGAGAGCTCGTATATTGGACCGAAATAGGGGTTTGGAAGCTTTGCCCGTAAGAGGTGTTGCTCCCAAACTGCACTCCTACATATGAAGGTGATGGACCTACGTATGGACTGGATGGGGGAATGTGCCCCCCACCCCAAGGAAATCCTTGGACATAAGCCGAGGATCCTACCGGACCACTCTGGGTAGTGTAAGGGAAGGAAGAAGGAATGGTAGGTATACTAGGGATCCCAGCAACCGTGTTACCATAAGTACCTCCTATGTTTGAGTGAACCGGTGGTTGAACCACCCGGCTCGTTGGAGTCAAAGGTGTATAAGGCAAACTAGATCTAGGGGTACTAACCGGGGGAGGTAGCACCCCTTCAACCGGAATGGTTGAGGTAAACACAAAAGAACTTTCTTCCGCAGAAGACATCACTCTACCCACAGGTACACCTAGCACTGGTGAATCAAAAGGCCTAACCTGGATGACCACAGGATCGTTTAAGTTAGTCAAGGGGGAGTTAAAATTTCTTGCAAACTCATTAGTCTACAATTCTTCTATATCAACTATGTCAAGATTGAAATGGTTAGTAATGAGTTCCGATTCACCAACCAATTCACTTGTTCCTACAGGTTCAAATGAACCCTCTGTGTCTAATCTCCGCCTTTGAGGTAAAGGTGGAGGCTCCAATGCAGTGATAGGAGGAAGGCTTCTCAACCTTCTTGACCTTCTAACAATTTGGTCCTCCAGAATTAAATATTTAACAAATCACACCCTAAGGCCAACTAAACACAGGAAAAACCACAGAGCATACACTAAAAAAGTTCCTAGAGTCTCAAGCAATCAAACCAGGGTAAAAGATATACTTTCCCTAAGAAAGCTGATGAACGATTACTTGGCGTCCTTGAGGTGTTTCTTAGGCACAAGCGGAGGAATCACCCACCGCCCTCCTACACTTTCCACAAGGGTTACCTTCCAAGCCCGTTCAAGGTGAACCAGAAATAGCCTTCCAGTTTACCTAGGTATGAACCCTAAAAGACAAGAGACTAAAGGCTACCTTGGCAATACCGGCTGTCTGGGGGAACAGTCGTCAGCCGAACTCGTATGCATGGGTAGGGTAGCTGAGCCCGAAACTCTGTCTAGGACAGAATCCCTAGATGCGTAAAAATCCTGGGTTATGTTTTGACAAGGATTCGGAGGGTTATCTCCTCTATCCAAGCCTCCATGCGGCCTAATGCTTAACTCCCGTTTGAGAGGAGATTCCCAGATACAATGATACAGTCAAGGATTTTCCTAAAGAAAGGTCCACTACGTCTGAGTTTATAACTTGTGGGAAGTTTACACTCCCTATCCCACAAGTCTAGCCTAAGCTAGTAGGTGAAAGGCCCCTAAAAATAAAAACTTACTAGTAAATTTTTATTTATGCGTTTATTTTAAAGGGCTGTTCTTTACTCAAGAGGTAATGGAGTGGTATACTGTATGATTTTTTGACTCAAACAAGAAACAAGTGAAAGTAAAGGTGCATTCAAAGCAAAATTACCATAAAAACAAACTTCTTTTTAATTTTTGCAAATATGTATTGATGAAATGAATGCTACGATGAAAGAAACTAAGCCTATGTTTTTGTAGTTTTTTGATATAATATTTTTAAATTGAAATAAACACTACTTATGCAAAAATTACAATGCAAAAGCTTTAACTATGTTTTCTTTTCAATTTTAAAAATAATCAAAACTCTACTATGCATCTACAATGCACAAAGCTTGAGCAAACTTGACACTTATAAACTGTAAAAAAGCAATAGGCTGAAGCAAACAGGCTAACAGGACCAAAATACAACCAATGAAGGAAGGCTAGGAACCCTAGCTTGGGTGCAAACAATGACAAAGAATCAATGCAGACTTACAAAGGCAAGTGACAACCAGCCACTGTCAGAAGACAGACTGGAAAAACTGAGCCCAAGACCCTGATCACTGATCTGGACTAAGACACTTTAACCTACTACCCAAACAGGACAAAACACTTCAGTATGCAAGCAATAAATAAACCAAGCAAAAAGACTCAAGAGCTTCTGAAAAAGCAAGGAAATGTGATCACCAACAGTATTTAGACTCACTACACAACATTCTTAAAGAAAAACCACTCAGAAACAGGGACCAAACTAAGAGAAGAACAAGCAAAACTAATCTAAAAAATCCCCACTTCCAGGAGTATTCGTGACTGTCACTAAGAGCAACTCGCGAGTGACTCGCGACTATCGAGTACAACAACCCGCGAATGCATAGTAATATTCGCGACTGTCTAGAAAGACAACCCACGAATGGGTATAAAAAGTTTTTCAAAAAATCAAGGAAAAACCCAGGACTTTCAAATGCTGAAGTAAATAAGAACCAGGATAAAAATCACAAACAGACTCACAAGCAAAATTGGTCAGGACGACAGAAAACAACCTACAGCAATCCGGGCTTCCCCAGCGGAGTCGCCAGTTCTATTGTACAGGATTATACACCTAATAACCTAAGGTATGGGTTACCAACATACTCAATTACTTGCATACAATTGACTCTTAAAGCACCGAATAAGAAATAGGAAGATCAAAGGACTTGTTAAACAAAGGTCAATCCTTGCTAATCTTCTTCTTCTCTGTTCCACTTCCAAAGTCTTCAGGATTGTTCCTCTTTCACCTGTCAAGAAACACTTTTCCAGATACAAGATGATTCATATATGTATAAGCAGGTTAGATAAATCACATATAGATGCAGAAGCATAAATAATTATCAAACCACAAGACATGAAACACATATGGAAGAAGTAATCTCTTTATTATCAATAATGGAAAGAGTTCAGATACAACCCAACGCATGAGACAAGGACTCCTCTGCAACCAAAGGATTCTGAGTTCACTGCTCCAAAGACTTATGTATAAACTCCACCAGCATAACTTTTTTCTCCAAGTGTAAGTCCGTGAGACCCTCCCCAAGGCCTGTATTTATATGGGTGAAATAAGGCAGTTCTCGAAGGTTAGGGAGGTTACAGCAATTAAGGAAATTAAGTTAAATAACTTAACTAATCTCCCATTAGCGCGAGTATTTTTATGTTTTAATGTTGAGACACATTCGCGGGTCTGTAGCAGAGCAACCCGTGAATGACTCACGACTATGTATAAGCGCAACCCGCGAATACATGGATTCGCGACTTGCTTAATAGGAGACTCGTGAGTGATGCACGAGTTGTATAAAATGATAGTCGCAAATACATCTCAATATAGGCAAATGACAAAGTAACTAGGTGGATGGTAAAAGAATGTATTTCATGACAAGCCAATATATAGTATTTTGGGCAAACCTCTATCCATAAGGGTCCTTTTGTGTGCCAACATGAGGGATGTCGGCACTCGGACGGAGAGGTGCCATTCAGGTGTATAACATAGATCACTTCTCAAACAGGGTCATTATTATAGCTTTTAATAAGAGCATCTCCACTGAATTCATTGCTAAGATATTCTTAAATCATGTTTGGGTTCATTTCAGGATTCCACAAACTATCATTTCATATTGGAATAATAGGTTCGTAAGAAACTTCTGGTCCATCCTCTGGTCATTGATGGATACCAATCTCAGCAAATTGACTTCCTTCCACCCCCATACCAATGGACAAACAGAGGTACTCAGCTGAATGATTGTGCATATTCTAAGAATGTAAAATTTTAAAAATACCTACACATGGGATGAGATTCTTCCATACATTTAGCATAGGTATAATAGATCCCTTCATAGCTATACTAACCACAACCCTTTTCAGATGTGCCTAGGGTTCCAACCACTGACCCTAATTTATGTAGCTATGCTCATTGCATCCACATGGGTAGAATCTAGAAATGATCAGGTGAAGACTAATAAGGCCACCAGATTTGTTGATCGAATCTATAACATTCTCCCATAGGTAGATCCTTTTGGGGGGAAATGTAGCGAGGGTGTCACTCTTATAGGCTCAATTTGAGTGACGTGGTCACCCTTTTAGGCCCAAAAGCAGCGACCTAGCCCGAAAAGGGAAAAATTTAAAAATCAGAGCTGAGAACAACTGACAGTAACTGGTACTGTGGCCGAACTGGCTCAAGTCTACCTCAAGGGGGCTCAACCAGTAACAGAAATGGAAATAAATAGAAATAAAATTCTTAAACAACTAGTTAAAAAACTAAAAAACTAATCAAATCCAAGGATCCTATGGGATCGACCCGGTATGGTCGCCAAACTGTAGCCAAGGAAAAACCTTGGCTATGTGCAGAAACACCTGCCCTTCCATCTGTAGGATGAAAGGGTAGAGTATATGTGAATAAAGCAAAAGAAAACCTTGCAACACACTATTATAAATGAATAGAAGTAACCCCGCAACAAACCATGAGAGTTGAGCTAAGCATGAGCATGTACAGAATGCAAAATAAGTAAACAGAACAAAACAATATACCCATCTATCTAGTTTGAAGGATGACCACCATGCCGTAACTCTAAAGCTGCCTCTCCACAAGATGGGAATGGGTGGAACTAAGGATCAACACACCAAGGGAATGGGAATGCGCAAATGGAGGAATGGAGCTATGAGGGATGAATAACTTGAGAGTGAAAGGGCTCTCAAGGTACTCATGTGGGCATTATAACGATAGGGAAAAATGGGAGTGAGTGATGGTGACCCCCAAACCTCCTTTTATATCTTTTTTCTCCACTTAGGGATTTTAGCCCCTCGTTAGGGTTTTAGGCCCTACCTAGGGTTTTAAGCCCTTTTTCCTTTTTTGTAGCTCCTTTTGGGCAATTTAATCCCTTTTAGGGATTTTAGCCCCCTTTTGGACCTTTTATCCCCTTTATGAGCCTTTTGGCTCCTTGGTGAGCTATTTTGGCTCTTTGGGGGTTTTTAAAGCGCCTTTTTAATTATTTTTAAGAATTTGGGAGAAAAACATAGGCTAAATATGGGTGTGGGGGGGAAATGAGTTAAGAGATGGATGCCTACAAATGGTGTAGTCTAGATGGAGCGTGGTGAGCAACATTTTACGTTAACATATTGCCCCCTGATGTGTGAGGGCAGGAGCTCTTCATATGGCCGACAAGCATCATTGGAGCATTAGGATAGTGGAGAGGCCTGTGAAGAAGCAATGCTTCCTCATTCTGGACATGGTGGCTTTTGGTTTTGTATTAATTTTGGTTCCCATCAATGGGTGAGATACAATGAATATGTGACATGTATATGGACGAGGCGGGCATCCTGATTCTCATAACAATGTCAAAAGAATAATGTGATCTACACTCCCAAATGCAAGAGACGATCATGTACAACTATTGTTACATAATGGTTGCCTCAATGAGAGGATGAATACAATATTGATCTGAATAACTGCTATATTGGACCCATGGCATTCTCATGGAATTCTATAGCCCCATAATTGATGATCTTCTAGATTTTGAATGGTACATAATTGTAGGGACTTACTAACGAAGAGTCAAAGTCTCTGTGGTACAATAGGTTGCATCAGTCATGAATCTATACAGAAGCACTACTTTCGGGCTTCTGAACACTTTCTCCAATGCAACTTGGAAATCACAAGGGACATGAGCCTATATGGGTCCCTTTATAGACTCACTAATGTGCTAGAGTTAGGTGACACTTGGGGCCTTCGACCAAATACTCAATGGAACAATGCCCTGTATGAATCTCAACAATGTGATGATGTAGCTGGAGTCGAGCATGTGAGACACAACCATCGTGAGAGGCACTAAGGACTCCTCTCAAGTGGTCAAAGGAACTCATCAATGAGTTTAATGAAACCAAGAAATAGGGAACTCTAGGTATACCCTCTAGAATAGATGTGTTGTTGTCGACAGAGGGAGAACTACAACTAACCAAGGAAATAGTGTCTCCTTGGCCAGAAGCATGAGGGACATAACCAAAGGTGTGAGACAATCTTGGGACTGACACACTGAATGGGGAATAAGGGTGGGGAATCACGAGGGACTAAAACTTCCTTTTTTTAGAGTATGATGGAAATGTTGTCCTTGAAGAAAATGAAATTGTCTAAAGGGAGGGGTATCATAGTTGTTATACCGGGCATGTAACTGCAGATGGGGAATACTTGGGGAAGGTAGATACTTTTGGTATTCATGGGATCCAAGGAAGACTCATCGTAGAATACTCTGAACAAAGGATACCCAAAGGGGGAATATTTCCAAACTATTACATGTAATATGGTGTCTAAAGACACCATTATGGTACGATCTCATGGATTTTTAGTGAGCCCAAGAAAGTAAATTCTCAATGGTGGTTTCAATTTTAGAGAGTCTGAAAGCATGAAGAAGACTCCAGTGGGGTCTCTTTTTTGTTGATAGTCTCTTGTTCTGAATAAAGAATAAAAGTGTACATAGGAGAGCTCTCCCATCCTTTAGGGGATGGGAGCTTTCTTTATCATTGGTAGTCCAATCAGACCAGGAAAGGTTAAACCTGTACTGACTTGAAGGTCATTCAAATAATTTTACGAGCATCAATGAAACCAAGTTTGCTCAGCGATCGTTTCTTTGTGAGAAGGATGGAAAAGAGCTTAAAGAAAACCCATGGTGATATTTTTCATAAAGTTCAGTCCCAATGCCCGAGAAAGCATAAAAGGATGCAGAGGGAAACGTTCTTGGCTTGAGTATGTGGAGCAATCGAATTTGGTTGTCCATTAGTCGAATATGACTATCATTTTAATAATGAATATGAATAATAATAATATATTGGATGATGGATAAAATGTACAATAAGCTTACCTTTTATATGGCTTGATCCAACATAGTGAAGGGTTACACCCTTTCACTAGTAACCTAATAGTCTAATTAATATTTTATTTTATATTTGTTACATTGCCACTCCCTTTAAGGAAGTTTTGTCCTCAAAGCTTAAGTATGTTCCTAGTGTCGTTCTTTATTCTGATTTCATGTCGGTATTAGAATCAGATGAGGTCTCTTGTGCAGAGACTTGCACTTCCTTTTCATTGATGATTTTTCACTATATTGTCTCATTGTTCCTACATTTATGACCAGGGGTCCAATCATCACCGCATCGACGACATATGTTTTTCTTCTTTTTCTTTTTATTATCAGAGTAACAGTTAGATGACTTTGATCTATTTTCCATTTCGTAGGCATATGATTGAGGTTTGTGGCATTGATGGCCGGGAGACCAAGTATCTGCAAAGTACCTACATTGTGTCTCTTTTTATTGTCGATAATGGCTATCACCTTTTGTTTTTATTCCTACCAATTTGCATTCTGCGGCTTTTGCTTTACGTCTTGCTACTTCTACGTTAGGTATGTCACGTAACTTTAACAATTTTTAGAGGTGTGGTTTAAGACCTCCTAAATAGGTTTCGAGTCTTTGCTTGTCAGAAAACCCAAATAATCGTCTTGATAAGGATTCCCATTGATGAGTGAATTCCTCAACGCTTCCGACTTGCTGTAGTCTGGTAAGTTTACTGAAAAATTCATCTTCTTTGATTCCTTGAAACCTATTAAAAAAATCATTTTTGAACAAGTTCCAGGTAGGTAAAATTATCTCTCTTCCACCATAAGTACCAATTATAGGTGTACCCTTCCATATGCATTGACACATATTTCACCTTATCCTCATCAGATTGAATGTTGTAAATGTCGAAGTATTCTTCTGCTTTGTTTAACCAAGCAACGCGTTGGTCTTCACTCCCATTGTATTTCGACAACTCTATTTTTTCCTTAGGTGGGTACACTTTGTAAGGACGATGTTGATTTCCTTTTTCCTTATGGTTTGATGGCAGCTCAGAACTACTGGACGATGAAAGTGACATATTTGAATTGCTTCGTTGTTGGTGATGATTTTTAGTTTTTATTTTCTCTACTATTCTACTTATAGCGTCAATTTTGCTGTTTAATCGTGCCTCCATATCTTGCAGTACTTGCGTTTATATCTCTTTCTTAAGCGTTGCATTGTTAATCTATATTTCTTTTTGCAATTCTTCTTGATTCTTTGCGAGTGTTTCCTGGGTGGAAACATGAAATGAGGCATCTAGCATGTGTCGACCGTTGACTTGGCCCGGATTGGGTATGAGCCTTTGTAACATATCGATTAATGTATTATGATTCTTTGTCATGCTGCTCATGTTCTATGTTAAGGTGTTTATGTTTTGTGTTATGGTACTCATTTTGTTTTTTGTTTAGGATGTCAAGTTTTTCATTGAGCCTTGTTTCTAGTACCAAAACAAGATCGTTTTTGAGTAATGTATTGTTATTTTGCATCTTTTCCTTCAAACCTTCTTGGTTAGCGACAAGGGACTTGATGTCCTTCTCCATTTTTTTGATCTTCTCTTTCAGTTTCTCCATGGTCTTGGACCTTGTATGCGGAGGTGTGTATTTCCACGTTATTTTGGCTAATAATATATTAATTAATTAATTAATATTATTAATATTATTATATTTTTATAAACTATATTATATATATAGTTTTTATTTTCTTTTTTTTAAACAAATATTATAATAATAAAAAATAATATTTGATTTTTTTTTAAATATTTTATTACAAATATATTATATTATAATATATTTGAAATAGTATATTTTATTATATTATGTTATAATATATTTTTTTTGTTGTAGGTCGTGGTTTTTTTTTTGCTGCAGATCGTGGAGAAAAGCAACGAAGGTTGGAGGTCGTGGAGATAGAGGAGGGAAGGGACACAAAGAGGAGTAGCAGATGTTGGATGCTGTGGAGATGGAGGAGGGAAATGGGGCAAAGGAGGGCACGAGGAGCTGTGAAACCGATGATAGAGCTATGCAAGCATGAGGAGAGGGTTGGTCCACGTGACGAGTGAAGGACACAGAAACGTGAAGCGTACAGTGGCTTAGAATGAGACGTTGGCCACTAGAGGACAGTGGCAATGGGGATGGAGAGAAAATAGAGGGGCAAATTAGAGGCTGTGTGGAGGGGACGAAAGGCAGTTGTAGGTGAAAAGAAATGAATGGTTGCGTGAGAGACATGAGGAAGTGAGGTTGGGCATGGGGAACAGAGGTGGTCCTTTTCATATGGTATTCTACATAGCCCATCAAAGGATATAAATGAGACGATGTAGATGCCCTTTCCTATACTTTAACAAGCAGGAAAGAAAGCAAGGGCACTCGACAATATTTTCATTCTTTTAGGAGTCAGCAAAGAGCTTAACAGAAAATCCATTATGTTTAATCAAGCATGTTAACCCAAAAAATCCCTCACTCAGCTCTACATGGCCTACACTACCTAAGGACACCCATGATCAACCCTCGTATCACTCCATTAGACCCCCACACCCTCATAAAGGCTTAAGAATGAATAAAAGGCTTAAAAACCCCAAAAATGAGCCTAAATAACTATCCTAGGGGCTAAAGCCTCCAAAAAGGGGCTAAAGCCCTGAACAAGGGCTTAAAACCCTAAAAGTCCCCAAGAAAACTATAAAAGGAGGGGTGGGGGTCACTCTGAAACAACTCCTCTCTTGCATACTGTTATGCTGCTCGTGGATGCCTTAAGACTCTTTGCCTCTCAATCCACCCACATCCCCCTCTCTTCCACTAATCTTCCCCATTGAGCCATAGCTCCTCCATTGCTAAGTGAGATAGGGAGGTGTTTCTTCCAACCAGGGCATGGTGGCCCATTTCACCAAAGGAGAGGTATAACCTAGTTTTTCTTATGTATTTGCTTTAGTAGCTTAGTTGTTTCTAACTAATATTTGTTTGCAGGTTTATTTCTGTTTAATAGTTGTTTGCAGTTTATTGGAAGTGGAACCCTAACCATTGTTTGTAGAGGGGTTCTCCATCTTTGCTTTTCTTTCTGTCTAGTTTCATTTCGGTTTTTCTTTCCTACATTTCTCCACACAGGAACCTACCCTTCCATCCTATAGATGGAAGTGAGCCATTTCTACCCCTGTAGTAAGGAGAAATCCCTACTACAGAACTGGAAACCATACCAGGTCATTCCGACAGGATCCCTGGTTCCATTTTTTGAAATTTCAAGTTTGTTCAGTTTATGCCCTAGTTTTAAAATTTATTTTCAAATCTAGTTTAAATCCTATTTATTTTCAGTTTTTATTGTTGCCCAAGCCTCTGCAAGGAAAATTCAAGTCTGTTTGGCCACAGTATAGGTTACTGTCGGCCGGATCTTACTCAGGATCAGAAAAAACCCAAATCCGGAGTAGGTCGCACCTATCGAGCCTAAACAGGGGATGAGGTCGCTCTTTTAAGCCTCACAGGCGCAACCATGTCACCCTTTTCACCCTGAAAGGTGTGACTTCCTTCAGAAAGGAAGACCACTTCTGTCTATGAAATCTGTGCGACCCCCTCGCCTGTTTCAGGAAAAATTTGGCGACCCCATCACCACATTTGGCCCAAAACATGTGGTCTTTCACTCAGAAGTTAATTTTTAAGTTTTCAGGGTTTGTCAGTGTGGCTCAACCACCTCTGTCTAGAATAGTAGTTCCATTTATGTTTCTGTTTTAATTTACTGCAATTTCATGTACAAATAAAGTGTAAATTCAAAAAAAAATTAATGGCTTAATGAATGTAGCTTAACTAAAATTGACATAAAATTAACAGTCTTGCTTACCCTTCCTCCTCTACCCAGTCACCACCCTTCGGGGTATTCTGAGATAAGACGAAGGGTACAGCTTGTATAGTAATAGGCCCTTCACTAAATATTGTTCAAAACTGTTAAAAACATATGACTTGGAAGGTAGAGGGGGTAGATAAGGAGGGCTTCTCATGATGCTAAGCATCCTCCCTGTTGATCAACCTTGCATCCGGGAGGTGACATATGGATCTACAGATGGTCTTAGTCCCATTATGTTGAGAGCCCAGCACCTTCTCTCAGTTGAAGAAGAATATAGGTGTAAGGTAGTCACCTAGTTAGGCCATCAACATTTAGGGTAAAAACAATGGTATCTATTTACACGATTTCTATTTATTTACTGCTTGTATTCACAATGATATGAACTCTATGACATATTCATAAACCACTTGTAGCCACCTGATAACAGAAAAAAAGAAACACATATACACCATACCACATAATCAACCCCACTCAGTTCATGACGCTGAGAGAGCCACTAAAATTGATTAATTTACACTAAGTTCAAAACTTTGTAGTCTTTGAGGACATAAGTCCCTGACTACCTTAACCATGGGAAGTACTTGGGCTCAGCCCAGAAACTCATTGTGAGGAGTACCACGGGAACCCCAAAGTAGCTGGCCACTAAGAGGAATTGCCAAGTGAAACTGGAAATGACCCCCATTGATTGAGTAGAAATGCCTGTGAGGAAAAAGCCAAGCGTTGTATTTTGGTAGTCTTGGTGGCTGAGTGACCACCTATAGCCAATAGGAAGCCATTGAAACTAGGGTCCAAAATATAATTCCCACCAGATTGATACATAAATCTAACATAACTGATCCCTCATGCTCTTCCTCATGCCTAAGAGGCGAACAACCACAATTTAGGACAATGAACTGACACTGTCGATACCATTCTCGATGACCTCTCACACCATTAGAAGGTCACACAGCCTCTGATTCATATTTAGACCCATATCAATATGAACCAGACCTCCACACTACACCATAAATCCCCATGGCTGGTGCAAACCCGGATCCATTTTTCGGCATAGCCATAGCTAGTGGACCCATGTCCACACCACAAGTTGTCACTAACAACCCTACAGGTGACCCCAGCACAGTCATGCAAACTGTCATCAATCAACTACCAGCACCCATAGTAACCACTCAGGTTGTCCCACCTGCAACACTTACGGGCAATGCCCTGTCCACATACACTGTCCCTCCTGTCACACATGGGGGTAGTGTCCCTTCCATCCACACTGTCCCTCACACCACACTTGCAGGCATTGGCCCATCTACAATGGTGCCACCACAAGTGCCCCCAGCTATGCACCTGCAAACCCCGCCACCATCGCTGCCCCATCTCACATTAACCTAGGGTCAAATATGCCTTTCATGGCTAGTCTTAACTTGCCTAATTTGGATCGATTGACAAATGACCCCATCCGCCATCAAACCTTTTGGCCTCCCATGCCAACCAAGCTACCATCAAACATTCCCAAGTTTGAAGGAAAGCCAGGGGAGTGTCCCCAAAATCACATTATGGCATTTCATCTATGGTGCTCCTCAAATAGCATCATAGATGACTCGATCAGGCTAAGAGTGTTCCAACGCACCCTCACAAGTGTGGCATCCAAATGGTACATTGAGCTACCGCAAGCCAAGTACCCATATTTCAACTCCTTAGCTTTCATGTTCCTACAATATTTCCAACTCCCTGTCAGATATAACAGAGGGGTGGATATCCTATTATCCTACAACTAGAGCACTGCGACACATATAACCGGCCACATCCATGAGTGGCGACGACATCGTAGTTTGTGCAAAATCCAACTTGAAGACAAGATCTTATTGGATTGGTTTCTCAAAACCTTGCTCCCACCCATAACAAATGACGTCACATATGAACATCCTCAATCCGAAGAAGAGGCCATACTGAAAGCCCAATAGTTTGACCTGATCTATGCTCAGTTTGGATACCTATACATCCTCATTCCAGACGCTCCCCGTTCAGGTACCTCCTATCGGGATGCACCGGGGGCATCCAATGTTGCAGATGGCATCATAGGCTTAATCTCCCAACAACCACAGCACCGTCTGACACCACCTATAGTTCCAGCACAACCAAGCAACACTGCCAGTGTTGCTTACCAAAACCAAACTCCAGACTATGCCAGAATGATGTCCCAGTCTGGAGCAAAAACTTCCTACGCATAACCTGTGCCACCGCAGCAGGCTCAAGCCATGGCATGGACAACACAACAATATGTGGGGAAAATGCCCACATTTTTGGCACTGTAGCCCACCCAAATTTATTATGCACCACCAGTGCAAGTGGTTCAATCCCCTGCCCCTGCTCAACCCGCTCCATTGGGAAAAGTATTTGCACAACAAAACCGTCCCAACCAGCCTTCCCCCAACAATCAGGAAGGGAAATATAGAAATAATTGGCCCCAGAACCAAGCCAATAACCAACCGCAGGGAGGCATTCAACAACCAAACCCTCCAATAATGTCGCAGCAAACCGACTCGCCCAAAATCCCCCATGACCAAATGCACCAAGACGCAACGCCCCTTTGCGCACAAACCAACCATGCACACTCTGTGAGGTCTATGGGAACTACACATTCGAGTGTCCCCTCATGGGTCGCTCTAAGTATGCCATTCAGAATGAGGCCCAACATGCCGCCAATGCTACAAACCAAGCCCAACCCAACTCGACACCAGAAGGACCTCCCCCCATGGTGCTATAAAACCCACTACCAGTCCAAGTATTGGTGGCAACCACACCCCCTCCCCAATCCAATTCCAATGCTCTGAGGCCACCCCCCATGGCAGAAACAGGTGTCCACCATCTGCTAGTCATGACAACTCAAGAAGTCAACTTACAAACTAGAAGGAATCAGTACGGATCCAACACTGAACCCGCTGACCCATCAAGGATGTCAACGTCTAAAACAGTCAACCTACCTCTTCAGTTACCCCCATTCCCATGCCCCCCATATGCAGGGTTGCCAATAACACCATGGCTAGAGCTGTGGTCAGCTACAGAATCGTGGATGATTTGGCCCAAACATGTACCGCCATGTCTGCTCTTGAGGTACTCAAATTGCCCAACGTAGCAAAAAGCGTTACTAGCCGCCCTTGGGACCGTAGACCCCTCTGAATCCAATTTTATCACATTCGACATGGAGAATGGAGAAATGCGCATGCCATCGACCATCTCCTTTCAAATCCCAATGTCTATCTGGAATTTGGTTGTGCACCGATGCATAGTAGATGAGGGGGAATCTACGTGCGTTATGTCTACCCTAGTTTGGAAGAAACTTGGATCACCAATTCTGCAGCCATCCTCCACAAATCTGTGGGCTTATAATGGCCATCCCACTAAAGCCCAAGGAATCCTTCCCCATGTCCATATCACGTTAGCCAGGAAGACAGTTCTGATTGACATAGAGGTTGTCAATACTCAACTGGACTATAACCTCCTTCTCGAAAGAATTTATATGTATGCCATGAGAGCGGTCGCATCAACTGTCTTCTGTCTCATGATGTTCCCCCATGAAGTTAATATCATAATGATTGATCAACTCACTTATCATGATCCGCAAGGGTTAACGACACCCACCAACGTTATCCCTACCATCACCACCATTGAGCCACCAGGGATGACCACACATGCCAATGTTGTCCCTGTAATCAACACCATGGTTGACAACACACCAGCCTCCCCATTGTTGAATGTGGGCCCTGGGTTGTTTTCCGATACCACCATGATGGCTCATTTCCCCTTAGTGTCACTGTCACCACCACAAAATGAGACTGCAGACTTGTGTATGGTCTCATCTAGCACCGCTACACTCAAACAACAACCACAGCCGTAGCCCCAACCGCAACAGCAACACCGTCCGTAGCCGCAACACCAACAACAGCCACAACATCACCTGCAGCCGCAACATTACGCATAGCCACAACCACAACCACACCCCCACATACAACTAGCAGGAGTTATCTGGGCTCCTCACCAATCCATACAATTCCCTTCCTCTTTCCCCCATTTGGTGTCATGAGCAAGCCGGTAATGGCCACCTTGAGACTACCTAACTTTACATTGGGAATTCTAGTGTGGTATCTTGATCCACTAGCTCAACCACCAATACCCTAGGTTTTTTTAACCTCGGTGCAACCCATTGCAATCGAGTCTCACCCTCCACCCGGCTCGTAAAAGCCAACCACCGTACCCGCACCCACATCGCCCCACCCAAAAAGGGCGAGGGGAAAGAATGCCAAAGCAACTGCAGAACCTCGACAGATCCCACCTTGTGCCATCTACAAACAACAGGGACATCCAACTCAGAACTTCCCTAAGATTCCAATGATCCGTGCACATTTGGATGTCATGGACACAACTGAAAACCTCCCTGTGGTTGAACTTCCAACCATGCCAATAGTCAGAAACAAGTCACTAAGAACAAACCATGCTTATGCTCTCTACGGTCTGTATGGACATTATTTTCACCATTGAGAAGACTTTCCTGAATTTTGAATGGCTTTAGCCGACCTCCGTCAACATTCCCTGGTTTCTGAGGTCATACTGATTGTAGAAATTCACCCCCCACCTCCTTCTTCAGACACCATGTCCATTTACATGATGTCCAATTCAACAGACCTGCTTGTCTCCACCATCACCGACGGTCTAGCAGACCAGTCTCTTCCATTTTTTTCCCAGGCACAGCCGCAACCTCAGTCACAACCTCAACCTCAATTACTAGGGAAACATTGGGGTTCATTCCCACTCAACATGATCCTTTTCCTTTTCCCTTTCCTTTTCCTACCATCCAAGATCATGAGTAAGTCTATCTTGGTAACCCGCAATCTATAGGATTTCACATTGGGAGATCCTGTGTGGTACCTTGAACCACCTACCCTACCTCTAAGGCCCCAAGATGTGTTGACTCATGTCCATCCAATTGAGAGGATGTTACACCTACCTCCAGGTCCATCAAAGAATCCTCCCATCTCCAAGCCTGCCCCTCTTCCTCCAACAGAGACTGGGGGTAAGGCAACCAAAGCCACAACCAATACCATTTTCATGATCGCTAGTACCAGTTTCCATACCATCTCATCGGCTGTGGAAGATCCACCTAGTCTATCCCAGCACCACTTATGCGATGACAGGAAGATCTGTAAGACCACCTCTGGTTTTACCCCATTCCCTTTAAACCATAGTGTGGAATCGATTCTTCCATAAAAGACCAGATTTCATCATCCCGCCTTTCCAAAGACCTTCATCTCAGAAAAGGGGCATACACCCTTATTGACTCTGATGGACAACTCTTGGACAACCCCCGCAATGGGATCTACCTTAATAGATTTTACGCTTAACATCACTAATGAGTCGCTTCATTTTCTTTTCTTATTTTTCAATGTTTTTTTTGTTTTACCACAAGTCAAGCACAGCACCATTAGCTGCTACTCCAAAGTCACCCAAAATCAATTCGAGACACCTCTAACACCTTCAGGCTCAAACTTATATCTTCTTATGAGACCATTGTCTCATGTTTAACAAATAAATTTTGGGACCACTTCCTGGAAGCTACCTTGATTTATGAGCCACATCATGGCGATGTAAGTGTCTATGGATCTGTACTTGTATCACTCTTTCCTACCGCTACTCATGCAGGTTTTCGGGCCACCACCCATTAAGGGTCACCACTTTTAGATTTGTTTTGTATTTTAACACATAGTTGTCTATTTCATCCACCGCACCTTACGCGGATCTCTGGACCATTGTCCACAAAATGATTTATTTTTCTTGCATGTATTTGGTATATAAGTGCCCCTGGACTTGCACTCACATCGCATATAGTCAATTTCGTCCACCGCAACTCACGCACAACTATCCTGACCTCTGTCTGAGAGCCACCTCGATTTGCATGCCTCTGCAGCACCGACTCGTGAGCCTCTGCCGTGATCTATCCCACAAATGTATTGGTATGTTTGAGAGCCTTCTGTTCCATCCATACTGTGCAGATGACCTTTGGACCATTGTCCACTGTCCCAACATGGGGCATCGCCTGTGCCACCACAATCGGTTGACCATAGTGGAGTTTTGTTTAAGCTCTTTTCTGACTCCTAAAAACAATGAAAAGATAGCTGAGCATAGCTGCTTCCTTTTCCACTCGCTAAAGTATAGGGAAGGGAATCTACATTGTCTCATTTACCTCCTTTTGCTACTATGTAGACCATCAAATGAAAAGGACCACCTTGGCGTATTCAAGCCAAAATCGTTCCCCTCTGCATACTTTTATGCTTTCTCGGGCAGAGGGGCTGCACTTTAGAAAAAAGCTCACCACGGGTTTTCATTAAGCTCTTTTCTATCCTTCTCATCAAGAAAATATTACCGAGCAAACTTGGTTTCATTCATGCTCGTAAAAGTATCTGAATGATTGTCCAGTCAGTATAGGTTTAACCTTTTCCGACCTTATTGGACTACCAACGGTAAAGATGTCTCTCATCCCCCAAAGGATGGGTGAGCTCTCCTATGTAAACGTTTATCCTTTTTTAGGAACAGGAGACTACCAACGAAAAATATCCCCCAATGGAGTCTTATTCGTGCTTTCAGACTCTCTAAAATTGAAAGCACCATCGAGCATTTATCTTCTCAGGCTCACCAAAAATCCACGAGATCGTACAACAATGGTGTCTCTAGACACCACCCCACAAAATATAGTTTGGCAGCATTCCCACTTTGGGTCACCTTTGTTCAAAGTACTTTGTAATGTGTCTTCCTTGGATCCCATCAATATCAAAAGTGTCCACCTACCCCAATTATTTCCCATCTGTAGTGACATTCCCGGTATTACAGCTATGATACCATTCCCATGATTTAGTTTCATTTGCTTCCTGGTCTTCCCTGCCGTCATACTCTGAAAAAAGGAAGTTTGAGTCTACCACACTCCCCTTGCCCCTATTCAATTCTTTCCCTCCCATTCCCTCCCCACTCAGTGGTTCAGTTCGCAGATTTTGTCACACCTTTCAGTTATCTCCCTCACGTTTCTGGTCAAGGAAACATCATTACCTTGACTAGGGGAAGGTCTCCCTCTGTCGACGACAACACACATATTCCAAAGGATAGACCCAGAGGTCCATGTATCTTGGTTTCATTAACATCATTGATGAGTTCCTTGGACCACTTGAGAGGAGTCCTTAGTGCCTCTCGGGATGGTTGTTTCTCACATGCTCGATTCCACCTACATCATCGCACCGTTGAGATTCGTACAGGGTATTGATCTGCATAGTATTTGGTCGAAGACCCTAGATCTCACCTGGCTCTAACACATTGATGAGTCTACTCAAGGGACTTGAACAGGTTATGTCCCTTGTGATTTCTGGGTTGCGTTGGAGACAGTGTTCAGAAGCCCCAGCAATGCTTCTATATAGATTGATGATTGATGTAGCATACTTGTACCATAGAGACTCTGACTTTCCATCATTGAGTCCATATAGCTATGTACCATTCCAGATCCAGCAGGCCATCAGTCATGAATATATAGTATTCCATGAGAATTCCATGGGTCCAATGTAGCAGTTCTTCAGATCAGTATTGTATTCAGCCTCTAATTGAGGCAACCATTATTGTATCATCATTTGTAAATGATCGTCTCTTGTATTTTAGAGGATAGACGCATGGGGACGCCCGCCTCATCCATATACATGTCACACATTATTTGTATCTCACCCATTGATGGGAACCATATTAATACAAAAACCAAAAGCCACCATGCCCAAGCCTCGGAAGCACCACCTCTATGCAGCAAATCCTATGATGTCCATTGGCCATACGATGAGCTCCTGCCCTCACACATCAGGGGGCAATCTATTAACCAAAAAAATCCCTCACTCAGCTCTACATGGCCTACACCACCCAAGGACACCCATGACCAAATCGCGTAGCACTCCATTAGACCCCCACACCCTCAAAAAGGCTTAAGAATGAAGAAAAGGGCTTAAAAACCCCAAAAAGGAGCCTAAATAACTCTCCTACGGGCTAAAGCCTCAAAAAAGGGGCTAAAACCCCTCAAAGGAGCCTAAAACACTAAAAGGACCTAAAGTTAGCGTAGAAGGGGCTAAAAGCCCAAAAAAGGGGATAAAGCCCTGACCAAGGGCTTAAAACCCTAAAAGTCCCCAAGAAAGCTATAAAAGGAGGGGTAGGGGTCACTCACAAACAACTCCTCTCTTGCATACTGTTATGCTGCCCGTGGATGCCTTGAGACTCTTTGCCTCTCAAGCCACCCACATCTCCCTCTCTTCCGCTCATCTTCCCCATTGAGCCATAGCTGCTCCATTGCTGAGTGAGATAGGCAGGTGCTTCTTCTAGCCAGGGCATGGTGGCCCATTTCATCAAAGGAGAGGTATAACCTAGTTTTGCTTATGTATTTTCTTTAGTAGCTTAGTTGTTTCTAACCAATATTTGTTTGCAAGTTTGCTTCTTATATCATTTTGTGGGTTTATTTCTGTTTAATAGTTGTTTGTAGGTTATTGGAAGTGGAGCCCTAACCATTGTTTGTAGAGGGATTCTCCATCTTTGCTTTTCTTTTTTTTTTAGTTTCATTTCGGTTTTTCTTTCCTACATTTCTCCACACAGGAACCTACCCTTCCGTCCTATAGAGGAAAGGGAGCCATTCCTGCCCCTGTAGCAAGGAGAAATCCCTGCTACAAAGCTGGGGGAACTAATGGTGCCCCATGGCAGGACAGTGAAAGGTGGTCAAAGGTGACCAACTTTGTAGTATGGATGGAGCAAGTGGCTCTTGAGCATACCAATACATGCATGGGACGGTTCATGGCAAGGGCATACAAATCAATGCGGTAGAGGCATGCTAATAGATGCGATAGAGGCACACAAACTGAGGCAAGAAGCAAGTATTAAAATGGGACAATGGTCTCATCAAAAGACAGAGAATGGAAAACCAAACCAGGAGGTGTGAGGTGTGTCTCTAATAGACTCTGGATGACTCGTACTAGCAGCTAATGGTGTTTCCACTAGTGCAGTGATGCACAGGGAAAAACTAGACCAAACGGGGGCCTATGGGTACAGATCTATCTCAACGTACATTGTGTGATTCACATGGTGGTACGTAAATAGACGTGAATTCAGGAAATGGATCTAAGATCAGTAGAGAGGGAGGCAATGTACACTACTACATTTCGATGCAAAATCCGACAGTTACTTCCGACGGCGCGTGGATTTTTTCTTTTAAACCTACCAAAAATCACAAAGTTAAATCTTTTTTTTAAAGTTATGGTCATAAGCGTCGCTTAAGCGACGGCTAGGCTCATAAGCGTCGCTTAAGCGATGACTAGCCTAGCAAGCGTCACTTAAGCGACGGCGCATAAATTGATCAATTGCAAGTGCTAGTTGTCACTAGTTCTTTATTCAATTTAAATATGTTTTCCTTAAACAACTATTGGTTGGTCCCATAGTATTGTAAAATGATGTTTCATGCCAATCCTAATTGGAATGCAATATGTATAAATTTGGTTCTAATAGTTTCTATTCTATAGTTGGTGAAACTGTTATTCTTTTCTATGATTT
>LPNX010385263.1:563227-575725 GCA_001517045.1 Pseudotsuga menziesii | reverse complement strand
GAGTGTGAGGAAATGGATTCTAGATGTGTAGATGTTGTTAGTTATGATGAGCGTCCAATTAGTCCCATAGAGGATATTCCCCATCTAATTGAGGAAAGTGCGATTTCATCCTCTGATGAATAAGTCCACTTGTACGTCTTCATAAATTGTTTTGTGCAAGTGTAAACTATAAAGCCTTTAGATTTTGAATGAAATTGCAAGTCTTAAATGTCTGTCTCATTCTTGCTTCCTAATTATGCCATGATATTACTTAACTTTAATAATTCTATGATATTGCTTTCCATATTAAGTGATTTAAGAATGATTCGAACCTACCTAGGCAGCATTTGATAACTTTGGTTAGTAAAATATATGTATAAGAATTAGCAAAAAAAAATTAATTTAAAAAAAAAAAATTTCAACAAGCGTCGCTTAAGCGACGGTTCTATATGTCACTTAAATGACGCTTAATTTGTCTATCCGTCTCTTAACCGACAGTTATCACTGTCTCTTAACTGATGGTTTTCAAAAAAAAATTTCAACAAGCGTCGCTTAAGCGACGGTTCTATATGTCGATTAACCGACGATTAATCTGTATATCCGTCGCTTCACCGACGGCTTTAGATGTCGCTTAACCGATGCCTTACATTTAACCGACGTTAACTAAGGTGTCGCTTAAGCGACGGTTACATAGGTGTCGGATAACCGATGACAAGTTTTCGACGCTTAAAAAAAAATCAAAGTGTCGTACATGCGACAAAAAAGTGTCAAAAATCCGACATGATGGCCATCGGATTTTTGGTCAAAATGTAGTAGTGCTAGAAGGTCGTATCTCAACCCAAGATATTTTCACACAATGGTGGCATATTCCTACTTTGGTAGAGGATGATCCATACGTGAGCGTGGAAAACCGGGGAGATATGGAGAGGCCTCAACCTCCAGGACAGGTCTAGGGACCTGATGGTATGCTAACATGGTGGTAGCTAGATCACACGTGCAACATACTGTGTGCATGTGCAAATGTGGGACTGCACCCTCTAGTGGGCTACCAGCAACACAGGGGCAGGTATCACATCAACCTGCTCACATGCAAATGATGCAACGGAGTTCTACAATGGACTCACTACGACTAGATGTAGAACTACTACTGGAGGGGGTCATCGATTCATAGGAAAAAACAATGCAAAGAAAAAATAAATAATACACTATAAGTGACTCATGATGGTGGTATCAGGCATAGACTCTCTTGAGGTAGATCCCATTGCACGGCTTATTTAAGAGGCAACCATCTGAGTCAGCGAAGAGGTATGCCCTCTTGCCAAGATGAAGGTCGTTGGCAAGGAGGGGTGACAGAATCTGGTCTGTTATGGGAAGAACTGATTCCACACTATGGTTTAAAGGAAATGGGGTAAAACCGCAGGTGGTCTTACAGATCTCTCTATCATCACGTAAGTGGTGTCGTGATAGATCAGGTGGATCTTCCACAGCCGATGAGATAGAAGGGAAACTGGTGCTAGATATCCTGTAAGTGGTATTGGTTATGGTTTTGGTGGCCTTGCCCCTAGTCTCTTCTGGAGGAAGAGGGGCAGACCTGGAGATGGGAGGAGTCTTTGATGGACCAGGAGGTAGGTGCGACATCACTGCAATTGGCTTGATAGGAGTCAATGTTGATGTATATGTAACTTCAGAATGCATTCACTTGTGTTTCTTATCTATTATAACATGATGTTTGTTCCAGGATGTATTTGTAATGTACTTGAGTCATGCCATGCCTCGATGTTCCGATCGGGAAGATTTATAATGTAAACAAGTCATGTCAAGTCATTGTGGGTAATCCTCCTATTGTCTAAGGGTTAAAGTCCTCACAGTTCCGGGGCACTAGGGTTATTAGACTCTCCGAGAGAGGTTGGCCCTAGTAGGGTTTTAGTCATGTCAGGATTAGTATAAATAGAGAGCTAGACTCTCTATTTAGTACACAACTCATACACACTCAAGTGTAGCGCATAGTTGAGGAAGGAGAAGACATTGGGGCTAGATAAAAAGAAGGTTACTGCCGTCGAGAGATAATCTTACTATTTTGGGGTTTTACTTTTGGTGATAATCTAAGGAAGTTGCGGGGTTTTCTCCATTTATGGTTTCCCTGAGGAAAAACACTGTGTTCATTGTCTCTTATGTTTGATTGTTGTGCTTATTGTTCTCTCAGTTAAATATCCTAATGTTATACTAGCTTAATGTTAAAAATCTAACATGGTATCAGAGCTAACCTGAGAATAAGACACTGTGTAGTTGCGGGAACTAGGGCTTCCTACTTTGTGGATCTCTCTCCATAGTTTTTCAGCAAAAGAAGGTTGGAATAAATCTCCTCCTTAGGGCGCATCTTCCTGTCGAAGCAGAATCCAATTCTGAGTTTTTTCAGTTTTGGACACGACACTACTGCCGAAAATTAGGGCTTTTCACAGAAGAGGAATTTTTTAGTGAGGTCAGGCTTGAATTGATCTCCTCCCTAAAATAGAAGTTAGATATCAATTTCAAAGCAATTGGTTGGAAAGAACTCTAGAAAAGAAAAACCCTAATCTGCTTTTGAACCAGCACTAGAGAATTTCAGCTACAAATCCAGATCCGACATCTTGAACTAGTAAGATCTAAATCTTTTGTATTTTCATTTGAGGTTCTCAGTTAAGATGTCTCATCATACCAAGCTTGAAGAAAAGATTGAGGGAGCTGACAACTTCCGAGCCTGGAAGTATAGGATATCCCTAGTCCTGGAAGAGAATGAGTTGGAATCCTACATCAATGAGGAGGTTCCAGTTCCAGAGGGAGATGAGGCTAAGGCCTTACATAAGAAGAATATGGTTATGGCAAAGAGAATGATTGATGATTCTATCAAGGATCATCTCGTACGTCCACAGGTGTCCTCCCTAAAGACACCTAAAGTTATGTTTGATGCCCTAACCAAATTGTTTGAAGGGAAAAACATAAATCGAAAGATGACTTTGAGAAACCAACTAAAGAATGTGAAGATTCAGAATGCAGAAACCATCCAGTCTTACTTCACAAGAGTTTCTCAAATCAAAGAACAACTAGAAGCAGTAGATGAAGAAGTGGAAAATTTTGGGATTGTAATGGCCACCTTGAATGGTCTCCCTAGATCATGGGACTCCTTTATTCAAGGGATATGTGCCAGAAAGAAGTTATTCAACTTCAGCAAACTATGGGAAGAATGCTCTCAAGAAGAAGCTAGGATAGCAGCCAGAGAAGAGAAGATGGGAAGTGAAGATCAAGCTCTCATAGTACATTCCAAGAAAACCAAAAGAAGTTCTCATCACTCCAGAGGTAAGCATTTTTCTAAAACTAACTCTAGAAAATATTTCTCTAGAGGCAGATGTTATACTTGTGATGAAGTAGGACACTTTGCAAAATATTGTCCTAAAAGACAAAATAAGAAAAAGAGCAACATGAAAATACATCATGCTCATGTTGCAGAGGATGATGAACCATTCAAGAAGAAAACCAGATATGAAAGTGAAGACTCTTCGAGTGATGAAGAATATGTCTTGATTTCTGCTCTCATGAGAAATATCACACATGGAAGCAATGATTGGCTTATATACAGTGGGGCTTCCAAGCATATGACAGGATTCAAAGAATCCTTTGTGAAACTTTCAGAACATGAATCACCTCACAAGGTGAAGCTTGGAGATGACTACCAATATCCAATAAAAGGTAGTGGGGAATATTCTTATAAACTAGGCTCTGGAAAGTCTATGAGGATGCAAGATGTATTGTTTGTACCAGGACTCAAGAAGAGCCTTCTCTCCATATCTGCATTAAATGCAAAAGGCATGAGGGTTGCATTCATAGATGGTCAAGTCATCGTGTGGCCAAATGGAAAGACTATTAATGATGCAGTAGTGATTGGGGAACAAGAAGGAGGTCTATACAAATTGAAGGGCCATCCAAAACAAGCCTTGGTCCATGACACAGTAGAGACAAATGAACTTTGGCATAGAAGGCTTGCACATGTACATTATGGAGCACTACCAATTCCAAGCAAAGTTGTTGAAGGTCTTCCAGAAATTTAAGCAAAACATGATGGGGTCTGCAAAGGATGTGCAAAAGGAAAGAATACAAAGAAGAAATTTTCAAGTAGCGAAAGAAAAGCAAAAGGAATCTTGGAAATCATCCACTCCAATGTATGCGGTCCTATGTCATCAAGCTCACTAAGAGGGTATGTATACTATGTTTCTTTTATTGATGAATTTTCTAGGAAGACATGGATTTACTTCATGAAGAACAAAGAGGAAGTATTCAGCAAGTTCAAGGAATTCAAAGCCTTGATCGAGAATCACACAAACAATAAGATCAAGACCTTTCGATCAGATAATGGTGGAGAATTCACATCTAATGAATTCAAACATTTATGCAAAGACTCAGGGATTAAGAGGGAGTTGTCCACTCCTTATAATCCACAATAGAATGGGAGTGCAAAAAGGAAGAATAGAACTATCATGGAAGCTACAAGAACAATTCTTCATGATCAATATCTTCCTATGCATCTTTGGGCGGAAGCTGCCAGAACAATGGTGTATGTACAGAACCGTACTCCACATAGAGTACTCGAGAACAAGACTCCTGAAGAAGTCTTCTCCGAAAAGAAACCAGAAGTCATCCATCTCAGAATATTCGGTTGTCTTGTGTACATACACATTCCAAAAGAAAATAGAACAAAATTAGATCCTTCAGGAAAGAAGGGTATATTTGTGGGATACTCTGAAAGCTCGAAGGCTTATAGAATATATTTCCCAGGATACAAGAAGATTGACATCAGCAGGGATGTGACATTTGATGAAGACGCAACTTACAACAAATCCAGAAAGAAACCTATTGAAGAATCTGAAGAAGCAGAAGCAAACAGAATTCATGATACAACCATGAATGAAGAAACTCAAGAAGAAGATCGAGAGTTTGAAGAACCACAAAGACCTATAGATCCACCTCTAGAGAAGAATCCTCATAAGAGGAAACCTGCTTGGGTACGAGAACTTATCCAAGGTGTGGAAAGATATGGTGCTCCAGAAGAGAATCACAAAGAAAGAAAAAGGACCAGATCCTGCTCCGAGTATGTATCATTACCATGTGATTTCATTGATAAAAAACCTTCCAGTTATGAAGAAGCGGCAGAACGGAAAGAATGGAAGGATGCTATGATCGAAGAATATCAATCGATCATGAAGAATGATGTTTGGGATGTTGTCCAAAGAACAGAAGGGAAGTTAGTTGTAACTTCCAAATGGATTTACAATATCAAGCACGTTGTAGACGATAGCATAGAGAAATATAAAGCAATATTTGTTGCTCGGGGTTTCTCATAGAAAGAAGGTATAGATTATGAAGAAACCTTTGCACCTGTAGCCATATACACTTCCATCAGATCGGTACTTTCCTTAGCTACAGTGATGAAATGGAAGATACACCAAATGGATGTCAAGACTGCTTTCTTGAATGGTGTAGTGGAAGAGGAAGTGTATGTAGAACAACCACTTGGTTTTGAGACACATGACAAAGAGTCTCATGTATGTAGATTGAAGAAATCCTTGTACGGTTTGAAACAGACACACAGGACTTGGTACGGTAGAATTGACAGCTTTCTATCCAGTTTGGGCTTTACCAAGAGTAAAGAAAATTCCAACCTTTACTACAAGGTTGAAGATGGCAACCCAATGATGCTCCTACTATACGTAGATGATCTGTTTGTGACAGGTATGGATGGGTTGATTGTTTATACGAAGAGAAAGCTTGCTGCCGAGTTCAAAATGAAGGAATTGGGTATGATGCATTATTTTCTAGGTATGGAGGTGTGGCAGAGTGCAGATGGAATCTCCCTTGGACAAGGGAAGTATGTAGTAGAGATCCTAAAAAGGTTTAGGATGATGAAATGCAAGGCTATGGCCACACCTATGGCATCAAAATTGAATCTATTGAGCGATGCTTCATCAGAGTCAATTGATGCTACGATGTATCGTCAGATGATTGGGTCCTTGATGTACCTGACGAACACTAGACCAAATATTTTCTTTGCTGTGAACACCTTAAGCCAGTTCTTGACAGATCCGATACATGTTCACTTGATTACTGCAAAGCATATTCTGAGATACCTGAGAGGTATGGTTGATTATGGGCTCAAGTATGATACAAATCAGAAGATTAACCTGGAGGGTTATGTTGATTCAGATTGGGTAGGTAGTGCCATCGATAGGAAGAGCACTTCAGGATGTTGCTTCAGTATGGGATTAGGTTTGATATCTTGGTTTAGCAGGAATAAATCCTGTATGGCACTGAGTACAGCTGAAGCAGAGTATGTCACAGCTTATTCACCTAGTTGTGAGGTAGTAAGGCTCATGAAGCTACTGTTTGATTTATTTGATCTCTAGATGGATGCTACTTGTATACACTGTGACAACCAAAGTTGTGTGAAGTTGTTAGAGAACCCAGTGTTCCATGACAATTCGAAGCATATTGAGATCAAGTATCACTATATCAAGGATATGGTGCAAAGGGGACCAGTGAAGCTCTAGTATATTGCGACGGAAAATCAGATAGTTGATGTGTTAATGAAGCCATTGGCTAGAGTGAAGTTTTATTACTTGAGGGAGAAGCTTGGTGTTCTCCAGATCGAGGTCCCTGCCAGGGGGAAGTGACGAGTCTGGAAGCCATTTTGACGAACAGGTCAGATGTAAGGGTTGAGCCATTCTGCCATGGTGAGAGGATTGGTTCCTTCCACATCAGATATGAGTGCTAAGACATTCTGATATGAGTGTAGGATTGGTTCCTACATGATCAGATATAAGGGCTATTGCCATTCTTGGAATGGAGCTTCCTGGTGAGTTACCAAGAATACTTGGTCTTGGACTGAGGGCCTTTCTAAGATGATTGTAAGATGTAGTCTTACATGATCAGATGTGAGCTCATGGCCATTCTAATGTGATTGAGGGATGTTTTCCCACTTGATCAAATATAAGGGCTATTGACTTTCTGACGAGTAGGTCAGATGTGAGTGCCAACCCTTCTGATGTAGGATTAGTTCCTACATAGATGTTAGGGCTATCTCCTTTCTGACGAGGAGGTTAGATGTAAGTGCTGGACATTCTAATGTAGGATTAGATCCTACATAGGTGTAATTGCTACCGCCTTTCTAATGAGTAGGTCAGATGTGAGTGCCGACCATTCTGATGTGACTATAGGACAAGGTCCTACATGATCAGATGTAAGGGCTATCGCCTTTCTGACGAGGAGGTTAGATGTGAGTGCCGACCATTTTGACGAGTAGGTCAGATGTAAGGGCTGCTGCCATTCTCTGAATGGAGGCACCTGGTCAGTTACTAGAAACCCTCAGTATAGGACTGAGCACCTTTCTGATGAGTCTAGGTCAGATGTAAGTGTTGTGCATTTCTGATGAGTCAAGGTCAGATGTGAGTGCTGGCCATTCTGACGAGTAGGTCAGATGTAAGGGCTACCAAATACCTATGAGGAGGTAGGACTACACCCAACATGAAGAAGGGTTGGCCCTCTAGAACTTCCTATGACGAGAAGAATCATGAGATAGCACATATGATGATGACCCAGTGATGATCCAGATTGAGATATGATCCAGATCCAGTTATGATGTCTCTGAGATGATCTAGATTGAGTGATGATTTAGATCCGGTAGTGATGATCCAGTTCGAGCTATGATCTAGATCTAGTTATGATGTCTCCGAGATGATCTAGATCTAGTGATGATTCAGACCCAGCAGTGATGATCCAGATTGAGCTATGATCCAGATCCAATGATGATATCCCAGTGGTGATCTAGATCGAGTGATGATCCAGATCCAGTGATGGTGATCCAGATCGAGTGATGATCCAGATCCAGAGATGGTGATCCAGATTGAGTGATGATCTAGATCCAGTCATGATCTAGATTGAGTGATGATCCAGATCCAGTGATGATGATCCAGTGATGATCATTCCAGATCGAGCAATGAACCAGATCCAGATGAAGATGGCTTGAAGATGAAGATGATGAGAACTTAACGATGACCCAGATGATACAAAGAAGAAGACTTATGCTGAAAATTGTGTCAAGAGAATACCTTCCTAGTTAAAAGGGAGTGTTGATGTATATGTAACTTTGGAATGTATTCACTTGTATTTCTTATGTATTGTAACCCGATGTTTATTTCGGGATGTATTTGTAATGTACTTGAGTCATGTCATGCCCCAATCTTCCGATTGGGAAGATCTATAATGTAAATAGGTCATGTCAAGTCATTGTGGGTAACCCTCCTATTGTCTAATGGTTAAAGTCCCCGCAGTTCTGGGGCACTAGGGTTATTAGACTCTCCTAGAGAGGTCAGCCCTAGTAGGGTTTTAGTCATGTCGAGATTAGTATAAATAGAGAGCTAGCCTCTCTATTTAGTACACAACTCATACACACTCAAGTGTAGCACATAGTTGAGGAAGGAGAAGACACTGGGGCTAGACAAAAAGAAGGTTACTACTGTCGGGATATCATCTTACTATTTTGGGGTTTTACTTTTGGTGCTGATTCTATCTCTAAGGAAATTGTGGGGTTTTCTCCATTTATGGTTTCCTTGAGGAAAATCATTGTGTTCATTGTCTCTTGTGTTTAATTTATGTGCTTTTTGTTCTCTCAATTAAATATCCTAATGTTATACTAGCTTAATGTTAAAAATATAATAGTCAACACATCCTAGGGACTCAGACGTAGGGTAAATGGCTCAAGGTACCACACAGGAATTCCTAGTGTGAAATCCTGTAAATATTTTCTTTGCTGTGAACACCTTAAGCCAGTTCTTGATAGATCTGAGACATGTTCACTTGATTACTGCAAAGCATATTCTGAGATACCTGAGAGGTACGATTGATTATGGGATCAAGTACGATACAAATCAGAATATTAACCTGGAGGGTTATGTTGATTTAGATTGGGCAGGCAGTGCCATTGATAGGAAGATCACTTTAGGATGTTGCTTCAGTATGGGATCAGGTGTGATATCTTTGTTTAGCAGGAATAAATCCTATTTCGCATTGAGTACAGCTAAAGCAGAGTATGTCACAGCTTGTTCAGCTAGTTGTGAGGCAATATGGCTCAAAAAGATACTGTTTGATTTATTTGATCTCCAGCTAGATGCTACTTGTATACATTGTGACAACCAGAGTTGTGTGAAGTTGTCAGAGAACCCAGTGTTCCATGACAAGTCGAAGCATATCGAGATCAAGTATCACTATATCAGGGATATGGTGCAAAGGAGAGCAGAGAAGCTCTAGTATATTGCGACGGATGATCATATAGCTAATGTGTTAACTAAGCCATTGGCCAAAGTGAAGTTTGAGTACTTGAGGGAGAATCTTGGTGTTCTCCAAATTGAGGTCCCTTCTGTTGTACAGGAATAAACACCTTATAACCAAATGTCTGGGGTTACCAACATACTCATAAAACTTGTAGGCAAATTGACTTTAGAGTACAAAAAGGAAACAAGAAGATAGTATAGACTCACCCGATTAACGACGGTCGATCCTAGCTTTGTCCTCTTCCGCTCTGATTCTCCTCCAAAGCCTTCAGGGATGCTTCTCCTTCACCTGTAAAGAAAAAATCCTCCAAGTGCAAGCTTATACATTTATATATAATAGGTTAGATAAATCATATATAGAGTGATTAGTCATAAATATTCATCAAACCATGATACATGAAAGACATTCAAAACACATTTGGAAGAAGGATTCTCTTTATTAACAATAGTGAATGAGTTAAGATTACAACCCAACACCTGAGACAAGGAATCCTCTGCAACCAAAGTATTCTGAGTTCCACTGCTCCAAAGACTTTTGAATAGACACCACCAGCATAACTTTGCTCTCCAAGTATTATTTTTTAATACCCTCCTCAAGGCCTTTATTTATACTTAGTGAAATAAGGCAGTTTCGAGGGTTGAGGAGGTTAAGAAAGTTAAGATGGTTATGGTTAAGGGCTTAACAAATCTCAAATAATCACGATTTATTATTTTTAATGTCGAAGGAAGGTGTACGCGGGTATTAATACTAGAAACCCGCGTATGACATGTGAGTTTCTCTAAGGGAATCTGGAATACAGATCTATACACGGGTTGCAATTATAAATACTCACGTACAGTACACAACATGCTGTAGGAAAAGTCATGTATGTACGCAAGTTGCATATAGGAAAAGGCGCATATGGCACTTGACATATTCAAAGGTAAAAATATCAAGCCGGATGGGTAATGAATGTAGTTCACAATATGCCCATCTATAGTGTTTTAGGAAACCTTCAATCCATAAGTGTCCTTTTGTGTGCCAACATAGGAAATGTCAGCACTCGGACGGAGAAGTGCCATATGGGTGGATAACATATGCCCCCTAATGTGTGAGGTTAGAGGGAAGCGATGGCCGAAATACATTATAATATTTATCTTTGGAGAACTCAGAAATCGAGTGGAGTAGAGGTAGTACCTGAAACAAATACATAATAATGTCATATACAAAGTCATATCTGAGGATGCTATGTTCAATATACTTGGAACACTAGCTCCTTTACAATATTTGAGTACATCATATGATATGGGTACTAGATCAGGTATATTACAAAGGTGGATCGAAGCCACAATATACAATAATGATGAGTCTTCAAAGATCTGGAAGCTGTGTACATAAATGGAACATAATCTTGCGCAACTTAGTCGATAGGCAAGGAACTAAGGTCTTCATAAACAATCCCAAAGAAACAGTACAATCCAAGCCACATGAATAAATGTAAGATTAAGTCGAACATGGAAAGGATTCAATAGTTTGTAAATCAATAGGTGATAATCAACAACTGAAGCAAAGGAATTCACTAATGATGAAAGTGAATCCTAAGGTACGATCATCAAAACTCTAGGTCTTCATCATTAGGAAGTACTGAAACGGAACCATGTTGTGATAAGGAAGGCAATAGATCCTCCAACGGATCATAAGAGTGACTAGGAACTGGGCAAAAGAAGGGAGATACAATAGATAACAAATATAATAATGATGGGATCAGGATAAAGATCAAACATTGGGTGGATTCCTTGAATAGTGAGCATGACACAGAGATGACCCAAGGCAGCTTTTAACTCATACATAGAACAACTAGACTTATCTGTCATGTAGGAGACATGATCAGATTCCCCACGTATAACGGACAAGAGGAGGAGTAAGAAACTCAAAGTAATAGCTGAATGGAAAAAGAACACTAAGACATGGGTATCGGAAAAAAGAGAGAGTGATATGCTCAAGGAGGACATGCTGCCACTACTAAAAACAAGAGAAAACTTCTTCCTTACCTTCCCTGTTAAATTTTAACGATTCCAGGAAATTCAACTCAGATCCCTCTTCATTTTTTAACAAGCTTGAAGAGAAGTGAAAATAATGCTTGATAGTGTCACTGATTCGTGGATTTAATGAGCCCGAACTAGTACATGCTCAACTGGTGTTTTCACATTTAGAGAGTCTGAAAACTCCAAAGAAGACTCCAGGGGGGGTCCTTTTTCGTCCAATTTAGTCTCCTGAGGCCGAAAAAGTATAAAACATACCACAGAAGAACTCTCTTAACTTCCGTAGAAGAAAAGGTGAACCTTTTTCGTACTTAGTCAGGGAGGTCCGAAAAAAGGTTAAATTACCACCTACCGAACGCTCCTTCCAGAACAACATGAATAGCTTGAGTTTTACGAGTGTGAAGGAAAGCAAGATCACTCAGAAAGATCCATTTGATTACGAGAAATGGGGCTTACAACTGTTGGTAATAACTCCCGATTCGTTTTTTTATTTCAATGCAAATGCCTATATTTATACAAATCACATGGCGGTTGGGTTTCACCTTCCGCTCAGCTTGTTTGGCTTCCTACTATTTATTTATTTATTTATTTACATTATATAACCCTAACGGATTATATTCTAACAATCCCCCTCTTAATCCGAAGGGGTGTTTGTAAGTCCGAGCATGTTTGTGAACCTTTCAAACTTTTCTCGTCCAATCGCTTTGGTGAAGATGTCTGCAACTTGATCATTTGTGGAACAATGTCGAAGATGGACTGTCTTGGCTTCTACATGATGTCGAATCAAATGATACTTTGTGTTGATGTGTTTGGTTCGATCATGGAATCTAGGATTCTTAGCCAGCTTGATTGCAGAAGTATTGTCGACCAATAATGGAGTGGAGTTCTCTTGTTTTTAGTGCAAATCTTCAAGTATCTTCCTGAGCCATACTATTTCTTTCGTTGCTTCAGCTGCAGCCACATATTCTGCTTCTGTTGTTGAATCTGCCGGAACTGATTGTTTGCGTGATCTCCATGAGATAGCTGCTGATCCAAGACTCATAGTGTATCCAGAAGTTGATACTCCTGTCTCCTTATCGCCATCAAAATCTGAGTCTGAGTACCCAATAAGTTTGAAGTCATCCAATTTAGAGTACTTGAGTGC